>JAUZTB010000033.1:34896053-34910187 GCA_034780895.1 Rhynchobatus australiae | reverse complement strand
TATGCTTTTAAATGTATTTAATCAATTTTGTTATTTTTCCATATCTATTTAAAATTCATAATTTTTAAACAATTTTAACATTGTAATATTTAATAGCTTGGCTGTTTTTAAATTTTTTTTTAATGTTTCTGAATATCAGAGATAGTTGCAAATATTCAAGCTAGATAATAACTGGTTTAGCCTAAAGGCTTTGCTTAACCATCTGTCAAAGCAATTCTGTGACGTTAATGATTGGAAGGCCATGTGTTATGCAGAGCTGTCTCCTGGAGGAAATTTTTGCTGGGCCATGCTTGATGTAAGAGCAGTTTCTGCAGAAGTCTGCAGGATACATAGGAAGTGAACTGCTCTGTGCAAATTCTGGGCCCTTATTTTTGGTGGTGCATCCATTAATGAAACAGCACCTTGTTATTACTCTTCACTACAACAAAGAGCACAGTTCAAAGGGAGAAAATGAAGAATTACTTAAACTTCTAATATACTTCCTGATCACAAAGAATCGTGGACAGCCACAGGGTTACAGAGTCAGACTCGTACAGCATGGGCACAGGCTCTCTGGCCCACCACGTCTATGCCATCATGCCTATCAGTACGAATCCAATTTGCCTGCGTTAATTCCATCTCCCACTATGCACTTCCCATTCAAGTGCCTGTCCAGATGTCTCTTAGATGTTGTTACTGTTCTTGCTTCCACCACCACCTCAGGCAGTTTATTCCAGATACCAACTACCATTTATGTGAAAGATTTACCCTTCAGATCACCTTTAAACCTCCTCCCTCTCACCTCAAACCTATGCTCTTTAGTTTTAGACACCCTTACCATGGAAAGCAGAACTGGCTATCTACCCTATCTATGCCTCTCATAATTTTTTATAATTTTATCATGTCAGCCCTCAGCTTTCTAATTGAAGCCATCCAACCCAGGCAACAACCTTGTGAACCCTTACTGCACCCTCTCCAGCTTAATCACATCCTTCCTGTCGTGTGGTGACCAGAAATGCACACGATGCTCCAAGTGTGGCCTAACCAACACTTTGTACAACTGTAACATTACGTCTCAACTCTTACACTTAATGCTTCAGTCGATGAAGGTAAATAGGCCATAGATGTTTCTCACCAGCCCACCTACCTGTTTTACCACTTTCAGAGGACCATTTACTTGTATCCTGAGGTCTCTCTAGTCAACAATACACCCCAGGGCCCTGGCATTCACTGTGTATGTTCTGTCCTGGTTTAACTTTCCAAAATGCATCACTTTGCACTCGTCTGAATTAAATTCTTTTTCCCTTGCCCACTTCCCCAGTTGATAAATATCCTGTTGTAACTTTAGACAATCTTCTTCACTGTCCACTATATCACTCATTTTGGCGTTACCTGCAAACTTACTAATCACACCACCTACCTTCTCAAACAAATCATTAATGTGTATATGACAAACAACAAAAGATCCAGCAATGACCCTTGTGGCCCACCATTGGTCATGGGCCTCCAATCTGAAATATAGCCCTGCACTACCATGAGGCCAATTTTGCAACCAATTTTCTAGCTCACCCTGGATCCCACATATTCTAACCTTCTGAACCAGTCTATCATGTGGGACCTTGTCAAAGGCCTTGCTAAAGTCCACGTAAACAACATCTACCACCACGCTCTCATCAATTCTCTTGGTTACCTCTTCAAAAACTCAATCAAGTTTGTGAGACAGGATTTCCCGTCTTAACTCTCCCTTATCAGTCCTTGCCTTTCCAAATGCAAATAAATCCTGTCCCTCAGAATCTCTTCCAGCAACTTTTATGTTGGCTCATCGGCGTGTAGATCCCTGGCTTATTCCTGCTGCCCTTATTAAAGAAAGGCAGAACATCAGCTTTCCTTCAGCCTTCCGATACCCCAACTGTGGCAAATGAAGATCCAATAACCTCTGCTAGAGCCCAGCAATCTCTTCCCTTCCTTTCCATAACATGCTAGTAGATACCACTGGAAAGGCCACAAAGATTTTATCACCTTTGTGCATTTCAAGACCTTTCACATTTCCTCCTCCTTAATGTTGATATGTTCCAGCTATCACTGTTCCCTCCCCTGGTCTCATGACCTTCCATATCCTTCTGCACAGAGGAGAAGTATTTAAGATCTCGCTTAGTTCCTGTGGTTCCACACATTGACCACCATCAAACTGATCCTTAAGTGAACCTTCTCTCTACCTGGTTACCCTTTTGTCTTAATATACTGGATACACTTAACAGACTTTGCCCCACCTAACTCCTTATCACTAAGGCAATCCCAGTCAATATTAGGGAAGTTAAAATCGCCTACAATTATTACAACCCTATTATTCCTTCACCTATCTGTGATTTCCCTACATATATGCTCCTCTAATTCCCAATGTCTATTCGGGGGCCCATAGTATGTTCCCATCAAAGTGATCACCCCTTTCTTATTTCCATGTTTTATCCATATGGCCTCGTTGGATGTTCCCCTGGGACACTGCTATATGTCTGATACTGCAAAGAAAAAAAAAGCACCATCTTTAACTGTAGCTTAATCTATTTCAACGTCCAGTGCATTTAGAGTACCATTTCCCTATTGCACTCAATGCAGAAACTAACCTACTTTTCAGCTGAATCCATGAGTTGAATAAATGACATCAATTCCCCATCTCACTGTGTCCCATGTTTTTAATTTTGAACTTACCCATAGAAGTGTCCTCTGACAAATTCCTGGATATGACCTTTACTGCGGGCATGCAAGTTTTGGAATTCATGCATTGCAGAAAACTTCTTTATGTTGAGTCCATTTGGAGTGACCACATCTGAGTAATAAAAATATATTTTAAGACATGCAGAGAAAATTAAGAAAGTTGGGTTAGACAACACACTTATGGCTAATGCAACTAACTGACTTGTGAGTGGATGAGCAGAAATCTATTCCACTAAGTACTGTGAGATCAAAACTGTTCTCTTCAGCAATACCAGAAATTCTGTTCTCTAGGTCTTGACTCTATCCTTTCCTCAGGCAACAATAGCAGGTTGAAATATCCTCAAGCAATGTACAATAGATCTTGGAAATAAAAAAAGGCCGGAATGCTCAGCAGGCAATGCTCAGAATGCTCAGTAAGCAACTGAGGACAGAGAGAAACAGAACTGATATTTTAAGTTGATATATTGACTTTGTTTCCTGCATTTAAGGGCCAAATGGGCTAATTCTGCTCTTATGTTCTGGTTTTATTACATTTAACACATGTGATTTTAAGGAAATTCTCCTCTGCCCTGAAGCTATCTGAAGCTTCAGGGAGGTCCTGATATTGACCTCTGGCTTCTGGAGAATCAACTGGTCTCAGTCACACTGGAGGCTGAATGTGATTGTGGGCCTCACTGGCCAATGGCTGTGCTGAGAAAAATTCAGCTGTGACAATTATCTGTTGATTGGAAGACGTCAGGGTGACATCAAGTGAGGACAGGGACAGGCCCAGCTGCGACTCCCATTGACCCTGACTGCAGACAAACATAGAAACATAGAAAACCTACAGCACAATTCAGGCCCTTTGGCCCACAAATCTGTGCCGAACATGTCCCTACCCTAGAAATTACTATTCTTCTCAGCTCCATGTACCTATCTAACAGTCTCTTAAGAGACCCTATCATATGTGCCTCCACCACTGTTGCCGGCAGCCCATTCCACGCGCTCGCCAATCTGAGTAAAAAACTTACCCCTGACATCTCCTCTGTACCATACTCCCCAGCACCTTAAACCTGTGTCCTCTTGTGGCCACTATTTCAGCCCTGGGAAAAAGCCTCTGACTGTCCACCCGATCAATGCCTCTCATCATTGTATATAGCTCTATCACGGTACCTACAGGACAGTATGCTGGACAGTATACAGTATAAACAGTAACGACTGGACGGTATGCTGGAATCTGCACTCCACACAGGTTGGGGAACAGGTCAGTGAGATGGGACTGGTCAGGTAGACGTACCAGGCTTGCGTTTCAGCAGATGCTCGGCCTCCATGGCGGTTATCTCCGACACCGTGGTGAAGACATGAGCACAGTGTACAGAGGCTCGCTCCATGCAGTACCGATGGTAAATCTGCCTCGTACCTGCCTCCTTGTCAACATCAAACTGTTTCAAGAGAGAAGACAAGTTAGAAAGCAACTGCATTGGTTCAGATGATAAGAGAATCATAAGAATGGAAATACAAATACAATGGACAGAGTACAAGGAACAGACGGAAGGAAAAGATAAAGTGGTTCATTTTGCAGTCCCATCCTGGGACGGTTCGTGCACCTTGAACCATCAAACCCACCACTGCCAAACCTTCCCCTACCTGTCCTGCCAAATCCTCACACCTACATCCCTTCCAACCCACCCCTGCCACCTACCACCAGACCACCACCACATCTGCCCTTGCCTGAGCGCGAGACTGCCTCTCCTCCACAGTGACACGAGCTGCTCCCGTCACACCCACAACAGCTCTCGTCACACTGGCCTCTTCCCCTTCTGTCACACCTACTTCTGCCTGCCTGTCACACCAGCCTGTGCTCTTCTGTCCCCCACCCACACGTTCCCTCTGCTACACCAACCCAGTCCCTGCTGCCAAGAAATTCATGCTCCCAATGTCACACCCTCCCCTCCTCCTCTGTCACATGCCCCAGCCCCTGGTCAGACCTGCCCCTTCCCCCAGCCCCTCATTCTCGCCCCTGTCCCCATCACAGCCAGCCCTGTCCAGCATCACCCCTCCCATGCATTGTATCATGCTCACTTGACCCCTGTGGTCATACCTACCACTACTCTTCATACCCACTCCTGCCCCACATTACACCTGTTTCAGCTCCCCAGCATGACTGTTCCACCCCCATCAGATCCCCCCGTGTTGGTACCAGACCTGCCCCTGACACCCAACACCGATGCCCCACCACATATCCCACCAACCCTTGTCCCTACCTGTTCCACATCTGTACTGGCATAAGACTTGCCACTGAACCGGCCACATCCTCCTCCACATTCTGCATCCCCCTCCCCATGTCTCCATCAGATCCTCCCATGACCACATTTTATCCATTCCATGCCCCTTGCCATGCCTGATCTGTCATGGGTACAGAGCTGTTCCTGTCCCCCATCATCCCCTCCCCATTCTCCTTCACCCCCTCCCCGCCACTCTCCATCACACCCTCCCCGTTCAACTTCACCCCCTCCCTGTTCTCCTTCACCCCCTCCCCACATTGCCTCATAACCATCAAGAAAATGGAGCAGAGAAAGTTGAGGGGATAATTGACTGACTAGATAAAGAGAAATGACAGAAGGATCAGTAACCAGAGGATGCAGATTTAAGTTCCTTGGCAAGAAAGCAAGAATACATACTGGCTAGTCTTGAATGCACTGTCTGAAATGTGAGTGGGGGTGAAGTGGGGTGAGGGCGGAGGGGGAAAACAGCTAAATGGACATTGAAATATAAACATATTTTTCCTGCTCTTCAGAGTAACAGAGTCAGAAATTTTATGTTCTGTGGCTCACTACCAAACCCTTGACCCGACTGCAGTCTGGTAAATGCTTTGATTGCCCAGGACTGGTCATCCTGTTTCTCCATGATGATCATCAAGGACAGTAAGGACATGATGAATGATCAAGGATCATCATGGTGTGGTAGGGAAAACAAGTCTCATTATAACTGAGGCACCCATAAAAATATTTCGCAACTTGCAGTGAACAATTTTTCTGTTCTGTATTTTATATATTTCATGTCTTTGTGCCAGGTTTCAAGTATGTTCAATTTTTTTTTCCTTTTTTTTTAATCCACCTGCTAGATCAAATGGCATTTTCTCATCTTGCAATTATTTATATTGTATGTAGTACCAATTTGTCCAGGTTGGATTTACAAACAAGTTCCAGAAGTGAAAACATGTTACTTCTCTTTAGAACATTAATTTCTAAGTTGTGTTCTTGCATCATTATTCCCTATAACCTTTAACACTCCTATTGGTACAATCAACATAGGAACCAGAAAGAGTACTGGGGACTGCAAAGGCAAACTTACATTTTTCAGGCTATTGTAAAAGTCCACGTTGCCAGCACAAAGGTAGCGTCCCAACAGAGTTGCATGTGTTGTGAAGATTGTTGCCACAGGAAGTTTCCGAGTGCGGCACAAAACGAGGCCAATACCCGACAGCCATTCATGGAAATGTGCAAGGAGAAAGGTCTCGCTCCCACACTGGACTGCAAACTAAAAAAGAAAGTATGGTTTAACTTTGAAAACAAATCACAAACATTGCAACAATACATTTGGTCAACATTATAAATCTCTAGAACGATTACACAGATAGGACTATAACAACAAATAATTTCTGTACTCTGATTTTCTAATTAGCATATATCCTAAAAATAAGATCACAAGAGAAAATATTTAGGAATGTTACTTTGGTTTCATTTATGATGGGTAACTTTTGAGCTTCATGATTAGGGCAACATATTTTTCTACTTAAAGACATTTACGTGTTAAATGTAGACTAAAAATGAAAGGTATTGCAAGGATCTTGAATTTAACATGAGCAAACTGCAGGTGTGTACAACCAAACTAAACACCAGAATGAGGAGGCACAGCTGCCAATGAAAAGAGCAGACAGCTGAACTGGAAACAGAAATTAAGTAATTAGAAATTGAGGATAATTAAGCAATTCACAAGATGGCAAAGACTGTGTAAAAGAAATGGTCCAGGAAGCATCATGGAACAGGGCCAAAGTTAAATTAACAACCTAGGCAATGTTATGAATCGCTGGAAGAAAAAGCAAATCAGAAAATGCTGAAATGCTCAGGAAGCTTCAGGTCAAAGATATGACAAGAGGTGGAAAAGAGAGAAAGCAAGTTAGTTTTAAGTTGCAGAGAGGATGGGAAAGGATGGATCACCACAACAACCCTAGCTTCATCCTGTTAGAAATATTCCCTGGGGAATATTCCACCCACTGACAAACCAGCTTCTCCTCTCCCCCAACTTCTACCATTTATGGACCCAATAGCATAAGCAGAGAATGTGCAGTATCTTATAATGGCTGACAGGAAATATACTCCCCAGTGACAGCAGCCTGCAAAGCAATTTTGCAATTTTGACTGCTTACCAAACCAACAACCCGAAAGAGAAATCCTAAGGAACTTTTACCTGGCACATAGCCAATACTTCTTGCTACAAGGATGGTAATCAACCAGAAAACAATGTCTACTTTGCTCAATATATAAGCAAACTATTAAAAAACACTCTTGTTTATGCATACATCCACTGATGTTATCATGCAATGCTTCTGAATAACTAAAAACCACAAGAAGATTGCAACAATGCACCCATGATCATGTATTCCATTTCTTTCATTTTGAACTGTTCATGAAGAAAGGGGGGCTAGCCTGAAGTAGATGTAAACTTTAATGAAACCACGCATGCACACTTGCAAGAGCAGAACAGTAATGCTTTTGACGTGATTTTCACTAACCAGAACTGTGTGAGATTTCAGAACTACAAGAGATGATTTCCCAAAAGCATAAACCCCAGCAAAACAGCAATAATAATCTAAAACATTTCCAAAATCTAGTCCTCACCAGAGGCAGAAGTAGTATCAGAGCTAACCACCACCCCCCTCTGATAGGGACTCAGAGGTTATAAATGGCAAAGGAAATGGGAAAGATAAACAAATACATAGACTGTGGCTCAAAATATGAAGACAGTACAACTTTCTCAGATCACATTACACTCTAATACTTTTTGTATTTAGGACAAAGGAGTATAGTCCCACCATAAGCTAACGTAAAAGATATGACTGCTTATATTAATCCATTTACATCCCTAAGAAATTGATAGTGCAGTCTTTGGATGGGTATTAAAATAGGCACATTGCAAAGCTTAAAAAAAAATGTACCCAACAAACTTTTGACTGTTTGTTAAGGAACACTGATAGACTGATAATGAGATCACTAAGAAAAGACAGTCCAGGTGTTTGCTGTAAATAAAATTCTCAGCTGTAAAGTGAAACTGTGATAAAGCATCTGAACCTTGGCAGGAAGTGGTTATCTTTAAATGTCTTTTCCATTTATAACTTCAGAACAACCGATACATTCAGCTGAAAATGGTCAATCATTGTTGCCGCATGGTAACGTTCCAGATTTCATTTCAGGAAGAGGTAGTTAAGAATTTTTTGAATAAACGGCAGGGACTTTGTACTATTCCCTACCCTAAATGTGTGAACATGACAGAGAGGTAAATTGAGGCAAAATTACCTAGTCACCAGGTGCCACAGTAAATTATGGACTGAATATTCAAATGGATTTTTCAAGATCATAGTTAAGTGGTCCAGTTACTGAAGCAGAATTAGCAGGAAAAGTTTACTAACTTCCCTGAAATGATTCGAAGCAAGAATATACGTTGAACTGCTGAGGCTCTGTTCCAAAAGACATCTGGGAATAGTGAGCATGAAACTTGGTGAATGGCTGATGAACTGAATCCAGAGTTCAGAGCACACCATGATGATGCAATGTGGAACATACAAAGGGCCAATATCAAGATGAATTTTGGGGGAATTAGAAGGCTCAGTGATGAGACACCAAACCTTCATTATAGACTTAAGATGTTCAAGGGCTACACTTACAGTTAATAACACCTTGCTTGATGGGGTGCAAGGTGCAGTGAGGAGGAACAAAAACATAATTTTCCCCAGTAAGGAGGAGTAGTTGGAGGTGGCCAAGGAGGCAACAGCATTAATTCAATGTTTGAAGCACTCTAACTAAATCAATAGAGGCACTGACCTCCTGAAGTCCAAACCATCTCCCCTTTGCACCAGCAAACTTTCTCTATCATCAACCAAAGTTTCTCAGCTCCTCATTAATCCATTTACCTCTGCCACTTATCGTAATTTTTAAGCAACAATACATTTCCTTGATAGTCATGCACAGCAGATACAGTGGACCCACTAGCTGAAGACGTGCCTTACAGACACTCATTGGTTTGTTGATCCTGCATCGGATAAAATGAGAATAGCACACAAGGGAGATGATGACAAATGGGGTTGTGCACCCACAGATACAGGGTGTGTATGAACGAGCTCCCATAATAGTATTAAATTCAAAAGTCTGATGTACATACATACGTTCATTCCTATGAGGGGTAGAACTAGTTTCCTCTCTCTCTCCACTTCTAGTAATTGTTCTTTCTTATCAGTTTTATTTGCTTTTGATGCCACCTATTACAATACTGTAGAGGTGTAGTTACCATATTGAGTGATTTTTGTGTATCTTTCAACTTATGGACAAGTCAGCTTATGGATGTCTGTAAAAATGGAACCCATTCATTACCTGGGGATGGTCTGTAATCAAGAGAGTCCATTGCCAAAGCTGTGAAGAACTTGAATGACACCTTAAGTTTTTTAAATTAATTTTCAAGATGTGGACATTGATAGGAAGGCCAGAATTTATTGTCAAAACCTATTGCTCTTGAGAAAGTGAATTTAACCCAGCTTGAAGCACTGCCATCTATTTTGACAGCAGGTTCCAAGCAGCTGTGTGCTGATCCTGATCAAGCTGCAAAGATTGGGCCATGTAGGTATGATAGGAAAAAGGAAACTTCATAGTACACTTGGGGTGTGTATGTGGGTTAATGAAAAGCTGTTGACATTCCTTTTTATGAATCACAACACAAAGTGCATTAGTTTACACCACTTTCCATCATTGCCCATTTCAGTGAGAAGGTAAAAAGTCATCTTTTCCAGGGTGTTGTTTTCGTTACATGAATTCATGTAGTGACACGGATCGTTGGAGGATGATCAATCGGTTGATGTTTGGTTACAGAACTGCTTTGTGGGATTGGGAGTGGGGTGGGGAAGGGGAAATGGCCAGACCACCAGGCAGTTACTAACTGAACTTGGGAGCAGTTAGGGAAATACCTGAAACCTCAATCAGCAATGTGGGTGGCTGCTCTGGTGCAAGGTGCCACATTGTCACCTCCCTCTTCCAGGTGGAAGCAGATGTCAAGTCTGGTGAGATACTTGCCACAGGATAACCTGCAATTGCTCTTGTAGCCATGGTATTTATATGGCTGGACAATAGAATGACAATAGACAACCCCCCAGAATGTTGGTGGGAGGCGACATGGCAACGGTAATGCTGCTTAAGGTTGAGGTTAGAAATCTAGATTCAGTCTGTTTGGAGATAAACAATGACTTACAGTTTGTGATGCAAATATTTGCTACTTGTCAGGTCATGCCTGAAGATTGTCCAGGTCTTGCTACATGCAGGTACAGACAGACTGCCTCATTTTATTTCTTTATTAGTCACATGTTCATCAAAACACACAGTGAAATGCATCTTTTTTCATTTCTAAGAAGTACCAAGTGGATTTGCACCTGGTGTAACTTTTTGTAACTTGCAGAATTGCAACTTTTTCAAATTATTAGATTTAATGACAGTACTTCTGGATACTCTTGAAAGTTAAAATATGTCAAAAAAATGGAAGGAAAGCCATTAACAAGGCAGCTGCAGATGGCTGGATCTATGACACTGTCAGAAGAACTTCCACCAGTGACGTCCTGTGGCTGGGGTGACTGACCTCCAACAACCCCAACAATTGATGGTGTGCCAGGCGCCGGGCCCTTGGCATGGGAATGGGACTCATGGCTGATGGTAAGCCTGTTACTGAATCTCTTATTCCCATGCTTGGGGCTAAATGGGACCCAGGAGCTGGACCACTGACTTGGGGTTGATGATGAGTTCATGCTGTCCTCTCCACAGTTTTAATAGGGGGCAACGTAACAGGTCACCTCTCTCATTCACCCTCTGGTCCTGGAGGCTCTGACTTCCACATTGGAAAAATATCTAATTTGATTTTTTAGAATATCAAATGTTATTTTTTGAAGGCTCAGATTAAAGACGGTATTTAAAAAAACACATGTATATCGTCCAGTGCAATCTTTAATCTGGGTACTAGCATTTCTACCACTGAAGATTGCTCCTGGTTCAGCCAGTGTGATTTTTGAACACCTTCATTACTATTCCATTTGCCCTTTCCACTCTGAAGACCACGACACCACCTTTTCCCGTCAATGCAACTAACACCATTCTAGAAATCTCTTATGCTGCAAGTCTCAATGAAATTCCAGGCTATGTTCTCATGTTGAACAGAAAAGACACCAGAGTACTTACTTCTCCCAAGAACCACGCAGTGATAAACCCAAACAGCACTGCATCATTAGCTTCCTTGTCAAACCAGGGAATTCCAATATTGCATGAATCCCATAGCTCTGTCTTCCACTGATCCAGACTCCAAATGGAGGCAGCAATGTCTAAGAGCACCACGTAAGGACTTCCATCAATCAGCCACCTGCCAAAATAGACCTGCAAGAAAGAACAAGCTGTATGTCAGAAGCCTCTAGGACGGCATCTAATTAATTAATTAATTAATGTGACTAATTAATAGTTTTCACATTATGCATTTTCACTGAAACAGATAAGGAAACAAGGTAGCAACTTCATGCAACTTTTTCAAATTACTAGATTTAATGACAGTACTTCTGGATACTCTCAAAAGTTAAAATATGTCAGAAAATGAGCACAGTCTTACTTCCAAATGTATATCATAACTGTAAATAATCTCCATATAATTAAACATGTATAACACAGATGTACACAATTGCTTAGGGAAGCGACTACTTCATCCTTCATTGCATGACAACCCTTGGCCCTATGCATTCTATCTGTGGGAAATGGAATGCATCTCCCCCACCTCCAAGAACCATGGATAGAGATTTCCATTGTTCTTCCTTTCCACCACCATCTTCCACATCTCCTTTTATTTCCAACACTTCCATTGTCTTGCCACTGCTACATGCGTCTTTCCCTCTGCTTCCCTCTTAGCATCCTGAAGTCATCAGTTCATTCCATCAGTGCCAACGTATGCTCCCACTCTCATTGTGCCTTCTGTCCAATGGCAGGAAACACAATACTGCCCTGTCACCTTCCGTTTTGCTGTCCAGAACCTCAAGCGTTCTCTGCAGGTAAAACTTTGCTTCATTAGCACTTTGCATTATTTGCAGCACATGTAGCACATGTGACATGTACACAGTTTCCTCTACAAAGATTGGCTAACTAATATGCACCTCTGTTCAGTTTGCAAGCATGACTGTGCTTCCAATCACCTGTCATTTTAATCCTCCATCCTACTCCCATTCTAACCCTACTGTCATTGGCTTCCTACATTTCATCAGTATTGTTTGCTGTTTAAACGTTCACCACATTCACAATCGGATGTGACTTGGAGGAAGCGAATGTATGGCAGCCAAATTTGCTTACAACACATAAATGGGCAGGAAGGCAATTTGCAAGGAGGATGTAAGCTATTTACAGAGATATTGATAGGTTCAGTAATTAGGCATAATGTTGGTAAATGGAGTATAGTGTGGGGAAAGTTCTTCATTTGGAAGGAAGAACAAAATAGATTATTTAAATGGAAAAAAAAACTCCTGCAGAAAGTGCAGCAAGAGGGGATTTTATCAAGCAAAGTCTTGTGTTTTAGCATATCCTGACTGGCAGTTCATTCTTAGGCAAGTCTTTAATGGGTATTTGGATGAAATGCACTGGCATGGATTGAGGATTGGTTAATAGATCGAAAGCAGTCAGAATAAATGGTCATTTTCAAGTCAGGAGGCCATGGCTAGTGGGATACCACAGGAACTGGTGCTGGGGCCTAGCTGTTCACAATTTATATTAATGGTGTAGGTGAGGGGATCAATTGTAATATATCCAAGTTTGCTGATGATACCATGTTGAGTGGCAGTGTGGGCTATGGGAAAGATGTAGAGAAGCTTTAGGGAGATACAGGCGGATTAACTGAATGGGTGAAGACTTGGTAGATGGAAAATAATGTGGAAAATTGTGAGGTCATTCACTTCGCTGGGAAAAAAATAGCAAGGCAGAAAAAAGGAGCGAGATTGAAAGATGTCAGAGTTCAGTGTGTTATTGGATAGGAAACACTGAAGATTTACATACAGGTATGGCCTGCAATTAAAGAGGGAGTTTATTGGCCTTTATTGCAAGAGGTTTATGTACAAGAGTAGAGATGATTTGCTCCAATTATAATCAGGCCCTGGTTAGATTGCATCTGGAATACAGTGTACAGGTCTAGTCTCCCTGCAAAAGGAAGGATCTACTTGCAACATACAGAGTACAGCAAAGTTGTCTGGAGTGATTTCTGGGATGCTGTGTTTGTTACATGAGGTGGAATTAAGCAGACTTCATGTAACTCTCTTGAGTTTAGAAGGAGGACAGGTGAGCTCAATGAAACTAAGTTCTTATGGTGCTAAAGAGGGAAGATGTAGAAATGAATTTCCCCTGGCTGGAGTGTCTAGAACCAAACGCCACAATCTCAAAGTAAGAGGTCAGCCCATCAGAGCAGAAATAAGAAGTTTCTTCAGTCAGGGAGTCAGAGATTGATAGACTTTTAGTTATTAAGGGAATCACGGGATTTGGAAGATAGCACAGGAAAAGGTGCTGAGGTGAAAGGTCAGCCATGATCTTACTGAATATCAGAACAGACACAAACGGCCAAATGGCCTACTCCTATGTCAGATTCTGATGTCCTTGTGTTGTGTACATAGTTCTAATGAAACTCAATGCAAGACGAGCAACATCTTTCAATAAGGCAAATTAGAGCCTTCCAAACTTAATGATGTCCAACAGTTTCCGAGAATAATTCTTCTATTTTACTCCTGCTCCAGGCAGTTCCTTTGTTTCTTTACTTGCCCGATTTCCATCTTCTTTCAGTTTGTGCCATCATCTGCTTAATCTCTCCCATGTTCCACCCAATCACAGACAAGCCTCTCCTCCAAGTTCTCTCATTTCTGTACCTTAAAACATCATTATCTAATTTTTGCTATCGCTGATGAAAGGTTATATACTTGAAACATTAACTTTCCCTTCTCCACAGTTGCTTCCAGAACTGTTGAGCATTTCCAGCATTAACTGTTTTTATTTTAGATTTCCACCATCATCAGTATTTTAATTTGTTATTACTTTAGCTGCGACTGGAGTGAAACTGCAGAATCCCCCTGTGCCCCACCGCCCTGGAGTAACCTCTATCTCCAAGCCTTGGACCCTCATTAAAGCTCCTCCCATCAATCTAG
>JAUZTB010000033.1:34704300-34714486 GCA_034780895.1 Rhynchobatus australiae | reverse complement strand
ATAAAATGAATTGTCTCTTGTTGTTGAATTTGATATCAAATCTGGAAGCTTGCAACAGATGGAGGTGCTGTTCCTCAAATTTGTATTGGGTATCATTGTAACAGTGCAGATATCACAGACAGGGAAGTGAGAATGGGATGGAGAACTACAGTGGCAGGAAATCTGGAACTCTGAGGTGCCCCTGTGGACTGAGCTTGGGTGCTTTTCAAAGCAATCACCAAATCTGTATTTTGTTTCTCTAATGTAGAGGAAACCACATAGTAAACACAGAATGCAGTACGTTAGATTGAAAGTGCAAGTACATTGGGTTCCTGGATGTTAGAAAGAGAAGAGGTAAAAGGGTGAGTGTGACATCTCCAGGGGTTGCATGGGAAAGTGCCAGAAGAAGAGAGATTTGGGTGGGTCAGACGAGTAGACCAGAGCAGAGTGAATGCTGTGGTCCTTCTGTGGTTGAGAAGAGATATGAAAGAGGTTTGGGAAATGCATGAGATGCAGTTGAGGCCTTTGTTAACTGTGGTTGAAAGGAAGCCAGGAAGAAGGAAGACTTCTCAGAGGCACATCTGTTGAATGACTGCCACGGAGATGGAAGAACTGGGAGAATGTCATGGAGTCTTCACGGAAGGCTGGTTGGGAGGAAGTTTAGTCAAGGTAGGTGTGGAAGTCTGTAGGCTTGCAATGAATGTTTGTGGCTGGATTATCCCTGAAGAACAGTACAGTACCATATGGGCCCTTCAGCCCACAATGTTGTGCCAACCAATATAAACACCTACTCCCTGATCAATCTAACCCTTCCCTCCTAAGCAGCCCATAAGCCTCCATTTTTCTTTCTTCCATGTGCCTAGCTAAGAGTCTTTTAAATGCTCCTATTCTATCAGCCTCCACCACCACCACCCCCCCCAGCAGTGCATACACCACTCTGTATTTAAAGACAAAACTACCTCTGACATCTCCCCAAACTTTCTTCCTCTGACTGTAAACTGATCTCCTCTGGTATTGGCCATTGCTGCCCTGGAGAAAAGGTGCTGGCTGTCCACTCTCTCAATGCCCCTCATAATCTTATACACCTCTATCAAGTCGCCTCCAATCCTGTGTTGCTCCAAAGAGAAAAGCCCTAGATCGCTCAACCTTTCCTCATAAGATATGTTCTCTAATCCAGGTAGCATCACGGTAAATCTCCTCTGCATCCTCTCTAAAGCTTCCACATCCTTCTCATAATGAGGTGACCGGCACTGAACACAATATTCTCAGTGTGGTCTAACCAGGGTTTTATAGAGCTGCAACATTACCTTGTGGCTCTTGAACTCAATCCCCTGACTAATGGAGGCCAGCACACTATACACCTTCTTAACCACTTTATCAACTTGCGCAGCAACTTTTGAGGGATCTATGAACTTGGACCCCAAGATTCTTCTGTTCCTCCACACTGCTGAGAATCCTGCCATTAACCTGTACTCTGGTTTCAAGTTCGTTCTTCCAAAGTGCATCATTTAAGATGGAAGTGAGAAAGGGATGGGAAAAGTTGGAGATGCATCATGGGAAGGTAAGAGCAGGGTGGAAATTGGCAGTACAAGTAATTCAATTTTCAAGTTCTGTAACAGTGCAGGAAGCAGCACAGTCATCAGTGTGCTGGAAGGAGGGTTGAGGAGTGGGCCAAGCTGAACTGAAACAAAGACTCTTCCATGTACCCACAAAAAGATGGGTGTTACTTGGGCCCACACAAATTCCCACAGTTACACCTTTGATATGAAGAAAGTGAGTGGAATTGAAGGAGAAGTTGTTGAATGTCAGCTGGAGTTCAACCAGGCAATTGAGTGTGTTGGTGTTGAGGGAGGTGAACTGGTTGGACCTCTGTTCAAGGAAGAAGTGGAGGGTCTTAAGACCATCCTAGAGTGGAATAGAGGTGTAAGGGAATTTGTACATCCATGCTAAAGATTGGACGGTTGGGATCAGGACATTGGAAACTGTCCTGGTGGTGGAGGTTGTCAGAGGTGAAAGGTGGGTGGGAAGGGACAGGATCAGGGGAGAAAGGATGGAGTTAGAGGAGGAAGAAATTGTTAGGGCAAGGGGCGACTGAAACAATGGGCTGGCCCACAAAGTCCTGGTTGGGCAGGAAGTCGGAGTGGGCTTTGTGGGGCTGAAATATTACAAAGCTGGAAGCTGTGGAAGGAAGATCTCCTGAAGAATTGACAGTTTGAAAGATGATGGTCTGATATTCGGTGGTGGGGTCATGGACCAGAGGGAAATATGATGGGTGTCTGAGAGCTGACATTTGGCCTCTGTGCGATAGAGGTGAGTTTGCCAGACCAAAACATCACCCTTATTGGCAGTATTGATGACAGTATCTCGTAAAAACATTTAGAATGTTGAAAGGACAGAGTAGATGTGGTTAAGCTATTTTCCCCAGTGGGTGAGTCCAGGACTAGAGAGCACAATCTTGGAATTAGAGGGTACCAGTTTAAAACAGAAATGAGAAGAAATTTCTTTAGCTGGAGGGTAGTGAATTTGTGGAATTCTTTGTCACGTACAGCTGTGGAGGCCCAATCACTGGGGGCGTTTAAGGAGGAGATTGATAGGTATCTAATTAGTCAAGGTATCAAGGGATATGGGGTCAGGCCGGAAATTGGCACTAGATAGGAATAGTATTAGTTTAGCTCATGGAGCAGACTCGATGGCCCGAATGGCCTACTTCTGCTCCTTTGTCTTGTGTATCTGGGTTGGTTCTTGGGGAATGGCAAGTCCAGAAGGTGGTTGGTTAGTGAGAGGAGAGTGGAAAGGTCAAGGCAGTCTAAGTTTGGCAGTTAACAATGAATAGATCTAGAGAAGGTAAAAGCCCAGAGGAAGGGGTCCAGATAGATCGAAGAATTCTTGAGCAAGGTGAGTTTGCAGGCTGGGGTCAAAACTCTTGGACAAAGAAATGGGTGTGCTGGTGGAGATGGCAGAACAAGTATTCATCATCATGCCTGGCTTGGAATCCATTAAGATGGGAATGTAGGGGGTTGAAAATGAATCCTCTGAGGACTGATTGTTTTGGAGCAGAGAGGGGAAGATCAGATTGTGGTTAAAACATAGCATAGAATGAGACTGGGAATAGGGAGCCTTAAAGGAAACTGAATGGGGAAGGTCTGAAGGTTGAGAGCTGTTGCAGCTTGTGGAAGTTGATGTCCAGAAGAAGGAAAAATGTTGGTTGAGCACCAAATGCAGTGAAAGAATAAAGTGAAATAGTGGACTACAACATTTTGAGTTGATGTTGTTGCAGAGAGAGGTCAGGAATGTGCATGTACTGACGCATGACATAAAGCATAGATCTGAGGATGTGACATGTGCACTGCCTCAAAATGCAAGACAGTTCGAATATACCTCTGAGTCTGGGTGGGCCTGAATTGTGAGGTGGAATTTCAGTTGGAATCCATGTGGAATGAGATGGAGCTAGAGGCATTTGCTAAGGAAAGAAATGTCACTGTGGAAGAGAATTTTGGTCAATACCATATTGAAGACAAGGCAGGAAACAAAATACTCTCTTTCCCAGTTCTGATTAAGGCCTTGTGCCTGAAATGTTAACTGTGTTTCTCTTTCCACAGAGGCTACCTGATCTACCAAGCATCTCCAGCATTTTCTGTCTTTTATTTCATATTTCCACCATCTGAATTGTTTATGATATTCATCCATATTGTTATGACATGCTTGCAGGTAATGGGAGAAAACCTACTTATGATGCCATATGAATCCCAAAGATGTTATAGTTGCATGAAGTGACAATTGATAAAGAGATAAAGGAGATCAAAGGGATTATCAAAGCAGAATTAAGAACATGCATAAATTTAAGTACAAGGTAGAAGTAATTAAACAACTTTATGGAGATCAGAAATAAGAGCACAACATTCTGAAAATGCACAGTTGGACTAAAAGCTCCATTAGAAGCAATTAACTGGATATAAATTTCAAGAGTGTTTTGTTTCATAAATGTGTTTATTCAGTTGGATTAGGGTTGTTGGAAGCTGCATCTGCTGAAAGGATTTGTAAATGGTAAAATGACCCATTTTACAAGTCCTGCAAATTTTTATTTTGTTCATGTGTAATGCAATCAGCTGCCTGAATATTTACAGGAAATCACCTTGGCAATAAAAATGAACATCCTAGCAGTAATTAATCACAATCTCTTCCTGTCCAGTAATGGTTTGGTATTGCACAAGTTTTTTTGTACAGTTCTGAATCAACAGTAGTTTGAAGAGAAGGTTAGATGTATAAATTTGCATTTGTATATTGCTTTTTATATTTTTATGATGCTGCCTATTGCTTCAAGGCCAATTGATATTGAAATCTTGTTCCAAATGCAGATATGCTTTTTATTAAAAAGAATATGCTTCTTAAAAGAAAAAGTCTTGCATTGAAAGTAACTCCTAATAAGTAGAGCTTTGAATTTGTACACATTGGATCCACAGCCTGTGATTTTGATTTCAGTAGAGTTGGGTGTGAGGTGAATATTGTCCAGGACAATGGGAGAAAGTGTTTTTACCTGAGCAGAAAAGTGCTGAGAGTTCCCTTAATGGGCAGAAGCTGCCTCAGTTTAACATCTCAGTGGAAAGATGGCACTTCCAATAGGGAAGCATCTCCTTATCTGGTCTCTGTTTTCAAGTCTTGACTTGGGCTTAAAAAATACAATCTTGGAGAAGAGGTGAACCAAGATTAAACTGTGGGTCTAAAAGCAATAATTCTGAAGTATAAAGAAATCTCATAGAAAGGCATAGCAGGTAAATCAGCACCTGAAGGAGGTATTAGAAAATGGGTTGTTTTGAAGTGTTTTCCTTGGGTTTCTGGTGCGATATTTTTATTTTCATTCATAGATGTATATACGTGTACATTCAGGGTAGTTAATGGTTGGCATAAAATGGTCAAGTAAACAGTGAATAAATAACTTGAAAAGCTGAGTGTAGTTGAAATAGTTTTTGTGTTTGCACAAGTGCTGCCTTTTTATTGGAGGTATAGTATGTTCATATTGAAGCATATGATGTGTTTCGGTTTCTATTTGTTACAACTATTTGGAGATGGTTATTGGTGCTAAACATCTGTTTTAACAAAATATTTTTTTTATATATCAAAGTGAAGGTTATTAGAAAAAAATAAGTAGCCACCTTTCATTAAAGTTGCAAATATTTTGCTATTATGATCTAGTAACATGTCAGCAGTCATTTTTGAATCTTGTGTGTGAATAGTTGGCACTAGGATGACATCAGGTGCAGACAACCGTGGAACCCATATAAAAGGCTAGTTGATTCAGGAGAAAGGACTGGTTTAGAGAAAGAGAAGAAAAAGGAGTCTAAAAGCAAATTCTGCAGATGCTGGAAATGCGAAGTAAGTCGGACATCATCTTGGAAAGGGAAACTGGGTTAACACTTCGGGTTGATGGTCTTTCAGAATGTAAAGAGTGTAAATAATAGTTATAATTTATATGAATTATAAGCTGGCTATTTGATTCCTTTTGAATGAAGGGATCCTATGCAGTGTACACTTCTGATCTTTTCAAGGAATGAATGTGTGACGGTGAGTTGAGCATAAAGTAACATCTTTAACATCTGAATATGTATGAAGGTCTTGTCTTTTAATATAGTTGATTGGTTAAGTTTTCTGCCTTTGATTCTGCCAAAAATGTTTGGGGTAAATTGTCAATGAATGAAGGATAGTAAGTGAAGAAGGAGATTGATTCTATTTTGTAGCAGTAGGTGACATTTGTTTCCCTGCATGATCCTGGGCTACCATTGAATGCTGGTCGATACTGAATGCATTACTAGTGTTCTGAATCAGAAAGACCAAGAAGAATTTGTGGTGTGAAAATAATATAAATTATGGAAATTCTGAATCAGAAAGACCAAGAAGAATTTGTGGTGTGAAAATAATATAAATTATGGAAAACACTATTTTGAATGCTTCTGTTATAAATCACAGCACACATTTACTACTTTGGAAATAGTCAATTACTGTCTAAAAAGCAATCATGCTGGTATTAAAATTTGTATTTGCTGATCCCACTAATGCTGGCTCTGTCTTCCTTTAGCCAGCAAAGAGAAACCTTTAGGATACATACGTGCACAGATTATTTAATATCTGGATATTTAATAAAGTTTAATAGCTAATGGTCCAGTGGGTTCTGTGCCAGCAATTGATAGATTAAAAATAAAGATGAAAGAGGACATTACGTTGCTAAATTTAGGTAGTCCTCTTGCTCTTGAGAGAGTAACTTAGAGAAATGATCTCATTACACATGCCTGTATTTGGATTAGACAATTCCATAGCTGAATTTTTCACTGTGGGATTTTTGATAGATTTGTTTAAATTTGTGAATCTGCCTTTCAAGTGGAAGATATTACCTTGACAGTGCAACATCGTGTGTTTGGCACAATAAGCATGTAATCACAGAATTAAATTGACTCCAGGTGATTTGTTGGGTCAACATTTGAATTATGAATTTGTGATTGGTTGAAAGATTACTTTAAGATGTTCAAATGTTTGGGCTGACTTTGTAATTCTTAAAGCTTGTATTTTGTTAATCATTTGATATTTTTCTCTGATTCCCTTTTTGTAAATTCATTTTGTGTCAAATTTTCCTTGCACAAGGCTGGATGCCTCAACTTTGCAGCTTTAATGCATGAAAGCAGTGAAGTGCAAACACTTGCAGCAAATTTTTTTTTAACCAAGGTTTTGGAGAAGGGAGAGCAACAAGGACCAACTTGTTTCACTGGGCAAAAAACAAACCGCTGGTGGAACTTGATAGATTGGGCAACACCTATGGAGGCAGAAGGAGGTTGATGCTACAGCTTAAGAGCCTGCATCAGTCCTGACACAGATGCTGCCTGACCGGCTGAGTTCCTCCAGCAGTTTCTTTTGCTCCAGATTCCAGCATCTGCAGTATCCTGCATCTCTGGGCACCTTGAATCATAAATCAGACTGGATTCTGTATAAATTTGGTGAACATTAGTATATTTGATGGAGAAATGGATAGGAAAGTTTAAAAACCACAGTGCAAGACTTGACATGGGTTGAAGGGTATGGCGTATTATGTTTGATGGAGTTGACATTTGTTTTAAAACACTGAAGACTGTGGCAAAACCCTGAGGAAAGTGGGGGATAAAATGATTGTTCACATATCCAGCTCCTGATAGCAGCCCAATAGCTTTGCTGGAAGTGTGCATATGTACATGTCAAGTGAAGACTGAATCAGGATTGGCTATAGTGCTTTTGCAAAGGTGAATAATGTGCTAGGGCTCAAAGCTCACCAGTGGAAAAAGTCTGTCCTACTGCAAAGTGATACCACTTTTTTCACAATTTTGCATGGCATTTAGGCACCTGGAAAGATGAATATTAATTTCATATTCCTAGTTGTCTGAGAAGATTGTGGTGAACTTGAACTGCAGCATTCTGTTTGAAGTTCTCTGACAGTTCTGTTGGGAAGGAGGTTGCAAAATTTTGATCCCACAGTAATGAAAGAACAAAATTATTTCCAGTAAAGGCCATACTGTGACTTGGAATCTCTGAGATGGTTGTGGTGTACCTGCTGTCATCAGCCTTTCAGATAGATATTGCAGATTCCATAGTAGCCCCTGGGTACGCTGCTGAAATGAATGAGATACACTGCAGAAATGGAGGAAGTGAATATTTAATGTAGTGTATGGGTTGCTAGTCAAATGGATTGCTTTGTTCTGGATGCGGCAGTGCTTTGAATAGTATTTGTTTAGACTCCTGGTGATGGAAATAGTTATTGCTTGGCACCTGCATGTTACAAATATTATTTGACACTTTTCAGCTAAGACCTGCAATCTGCGTCTGGACTGCAATTGAGCTAGAAGTGTGGAGAATGGAAGCAGGTGCACTCACAACATTTGTGTCTCATTAGTACTTGAATTGCCACTGCATAGAAGGCTATGGACCAAGTGTTGGTAAATGGGAGTAGTATAACTGGGCACTTAATGGTCAATATGGATATGGTGTGCCAAAGGGTCGATTTCCGTGATGTATGATTCTAGGAATTATTTTCTCCACAATCTTGGGGTTCTATCCTCTAACAATTTTGGGGTTTAAAATGCATCTATTAAATACTCTGTTACTATTATGCCAGAATAGACTTTATTGCTATCTGAGGAGTTTCATCTGCAAACATTTTCACATCTAACCTTATAATGGAAGAAAGGTTGACAATAAAGAAACTGAAGATGGTTATGAAAAGGGCAATGCCCAGAAGAGCTCTTGGAATGATATCCTGGGGCAATTGACCTTCAGGAACTGTGACCATATTCCTTTGTCTGAGGCATACCCCTGGCCAGCAGAGATGTTCCTCTACCTGGACTGTAGAGAATGGCAGTTTAGAGTGAGGTGAGTGGGCGGAGCGAGAGGAGGTGGTCAGTGGAGGAGAAAGTGCCCAGAGGGACAGATGAGTTTGTGATTAGATGACAAGAGTTGTGCTGTCTCTACAGATGTTCTGGCGTTTCTAGAACAACTTAGGGAAAATCACCTTTTCCCTAAATCAGGCTTGCCCTCCTGAGAAGTTGTATTCAGGAGGGCAGGCCTGATTTAGGGAAAAGTTGACATCACCCAGTCAGATTTGTACAAAAATATAATTGACATAATTGTTTCTATCAGAGTTTTTCATAACAATATAAATTACACCCATTACATTTCCTTCAACTATCTTGTCTTGTATGTTTTTAAAGAATTTTATGAAATTTGCCTGTCAGAAATATTTGAGGTAATTTGTAGTTCGAGTAATTTTTAGTAACTGATGGCCAGACTGTGTGATAGAATTTACAAAGGTAAAATTCAATTTGTGCATTGGAAATTGTAAAGAAAAAATATGACAGCAAGAATTATATCCACAAAGATTTTTTAATTATATCTAGATTTGAGCTTGGTTAGTATTGTGATTTCAAGATGGGGTCTGATTGTAGCTGCGTACAATTATCAGTTGTAATTGTCCAGTTATCCTTGTCAAGTAATCTTCAATTGAAGGGTTATATTTGGCCTTGATGGTAAGTGTGCCATGGTAGGGATAAGCAATTAAAATCAACTTGTGTATTAATTTACATTTTTAACTTTTGTGTGTTATTTGTAATACTAAATGTAAGGAATGATTGAATTGCAACACTACCAGCTAACCTATGGAACTGATCTATTGCACGGTGACAAGCAACTGTTAACATAGGATGCAGCAATTAGCAAATATTGGTCAAAAATGACTTATTTATGACATAGTCAAATGTACAAAATGTGCACAGCAACAAGCTTTTTCACCGTTGGCTTCAAATACATTACCAGCAGAACTCCTGTGGTGTTGCTTAAGATGAGGCAGAGTAGAAGCTAGTTCATGACAATGGACTCATTTATGCCATCTAAGGCACAACAACAGGGCCATTTATTTACAGTTTATGAATTAATCTAATTTTGTTCTTCATTGGGCTCCTTATTAGTTTTTCATGGTTCTCATTTAATCTCAGAATGATACCTGCAGGATTTTGTTGCATATAATCTGATTAATCAGATTAGTGTACCTCCCATCGGCATTTGGCAGGATATCAAGTGTGAACTATTTTAATCTTTTGTTGATTTGTAAGTAGGGATCTTAATTGATTATATCTAATCAACTAATTAGGACTATCCTATTTGTAGGAACATGATCCCTTACTGACTTCCTCAAAGATAAAATACATAGCCAATAGAATTCATTCCAATTGCAAATAGCTGGCCTATTATAAGCAGTTGCTTGTTTGTATTTCCCTATAATATAGAAAGAGACCATTCAGTCAATTGAGTTTATACTGGCTTTTGGAGCAATCCTATTAATCCCACATATTTCCTTCAAACCTGTTCTCTCTCTCATGCCATTAACTCCCTTTTGGATTTCCCCCCAATTGGAATAATCAATTTACCTACCAACCAACATATTTTTGGAATGTGGGGGTGAAAAACAGTACCTGGGGGAATGTCCAAACACTACATGGACATGCCTAGAGGCCAAGATTGATCCTGCCTCACTGGAGGCATGCCACTTCAGTTGTACCTACAGCACCACATTTTTTTTAAAAAAAGGACAAAAAATATTTTATCTATTGCTTATAGAGGTTTCAGACTGACCCACGTGCCCATTATCTGCCAGGATTTATGTCAGGAATGAGTATTGTCTTAGCTTTTAATTTCCTAGGTG
>JAUZTB010000033.1:33851166-33862973 GCA_034780895.1 Rhynchobatus australiae | reverse complement strand
GTAATATTTGATTATATTCCAGAATCTAATTTCCATGTAATTTCAGTGAGTCGGAACAAGATTGGAACCATCAGAGCTATCACAAATTCAGAGCATATTTCCTTGTTATGTTTTAATTAAGCTGCTTTATTACGATCCATCATAATCTATTTAATTCCACAGGAAATCATAAATTGACATTGGCAAATCAACATTATGAACAGGTGAAATTTCCCAATTACATCCTCACCAGAAATACAGCCCATTGTGTATTAGTGATATGAGCAAATGATGGGCTCATGGAGTGATACTCTATATGAGATCTGTAGGATGATTCTCTTCAGGGTAAAGAGCTCTTAGGCCACATGATATTTTTGAAGAGTGGGAAGGGTTGCTAAGTTTTATATTTGATGGTCAATGCCAAGAGTCAGCCCCAAGAATATGAATGTAATGTTGTGTGAAGCTCTGTGACCTTAAGCATATGGTCAAGGTTAGTGAATGAATCTTTAAAATGCCATTTTTTATCATCTGGTGCCACTGGATTTAGCCACAGCTCACTTCATCACAACCCTATCTTTATTGAGCAGCAATCTTTATCAATCAGGATTCATACCTAATGTTCAAAGGCTGTAATTCCCTTTGCACTCTTAGCACATCTGCAAGCCTTAAACATACATATCATCACTTGACCACACCAGTTATTCAGCTTTTACAACATGGTCAAGCACTACACAGAGCTCTTCTGACCATCTCTCTCCCTCTCCCCAAGACAAGTTAGCAAAAGATCAAGGAGCTAACCATAAAATAAGATTCTTCCTAATCTTTTTGAAGAAGGCCATTCTGGCCATTATTGAAACCTCAGTTCCCAAAGCCAAAGCTACTGTGGAAGCTGAATCCAGCAAAGAGAATGTTTTTTTCATATAAAAATACCTTCTCACATCCATCTCCAACTCAGCCTACAATCTGTTATAATTTGTAAGCTGCTTTCTTTCACTACAGCTTGTCATGGTTCTGGGTTCTGGCCCTCAATTTGGCTCCTTTAATGCCTTGTTGTCCAGCACTTCGATTCCATGCTGGACTGATTACGTAATGACACACAACTGAGCACCATCAGGGGCTTAGCATAAGTACCTGGGTTTCTCTAGCACTAGTTGCCAGAGTATTGGTTTACCTTTGGGTATACATTGGCTCTGAGCTATCTAGAGTGGTTGACTACTCCAGAGTAGTCCTGTGTTTTCTATTCCTTTTTGAAGATCCAGTTTGTGTTGGGATTCCTCTTTAGATCTCTGAGGCAAGATTCCTTATAGTTGCTGCCTGTGTTTGTCCTGAGGAAGTATCCTGACTCTAGTCTTGTATTGGTGTGCTGTATTTGGATTCTCTGTGAGCTTGCTCTTTGATCAACATTGTGACACAGCTTCCCAGCAATTGAAATCTGGCTAGCCAGCAGGAGAATAGGTAGAATACAACAATGGTATGGATGTATTGACATTCAATTTCACACTCGCTGCCATTGGCTTGAATAGTGATACTACACATAATCTAGAGGTAGCATAGAGACAGGCTTTGTCTGCAGTGAAAGTACCAGATGTATGCCCTGCACCAGGATAGAAGGATTTAGCTCCCCAAAGGACAAGTTTGCATTTAAGTTTTTTTTAACTGTAGGAGATACAGATAAGGATTTTGATTTGAGTAAGCTATGGACAAAAGCCAAGTGTCTACACTGCAGAATGCTTGGTGCATTGGGACCCTGCCATTAATAGGAAAATCAAAAAAACTGCAGATACTGGAAATCTGAAACAAAAGTATAAAATGTTGGAAACAAACAGCAGGTCAGGCAGCATCATGAAAGGGTTCTGGTGAAGAGCCCCAGAGTTGAAACATCAACTGTTTCTCTTTCCACAGATACTGCCTGAACTGCTGAGTGTTTCCAGCATTTTCTTTTCTTATTTCATCCAGCCCAACAGGAAGTCTGGCTTCAATATCAAAGAACACAGGGGAGTCAGCACCAATGCAACAAACATTGCACAGAACTTGGAGCCTCTGCTTTCCAGCATAAAGGTATTGGTCATGTCCATGTGCACACATATTTGCACAAAAATGGAACCAAACATGATTTAGCTTCTGATAGCCTGTTTCATAACTTCAGTTTCAGCACAAGCAGCAATCATCAATGATTGAGTACCAATGGAAGCTCATGTACTTGTCATACAAGTTTAGAAGGTTGCCATTGTGTTTATGGATTACAGTGTGCAAATGGTCACAGCATTACACAGCAGTCTGACAGACTGGCAAACACAGCACATTCTGGAAATCCTCAGAAGTTTAGGTTAATGAATATTTCCAGTATAACAGGCAAATAGGGTTGTTGAGGTGCACCACAAGAAATGGCAGTGGCTCCATGATACATGCAGTCTCCACAATAAAAGTCAGCAACTTTCTGCCAGGCATGTTGCAGTCACAAGGGTAGCACCTCACAGGAACTCTGGGGGAAGAAAAGGCATTTGGAAGCGTGGTACATGGGCAGTTAGTTGACCATAATATGGAATGTGGCCTGGTTTCTTTTAAAATTTTGTTTTGGAATATTTATTTTGTTTCCGAAATTGGGTCACCTCAATAAAGAAAGTAAATGAGGACCAGTGAAATAAAAAAAAAATCAAGTGAAGATGTGATATGACTTGTGCCCCACTTTTCAGGTATGCTTGAGTACCCATTGAGAATTTGATACAGTTCTCCTTAAAATGTGGTTTTGCTTTGTTGTTGGAGATGGGGAGGAGAGAACCTTTGATAGAATGTTCCTAAATTGCAAATAGCATACAATACAAGCATTGTTAATGCTGGACTGCGTTGACAGTTCAAGTTGCTTGATAAGGATGGTAATGCTGCCTTGCACTGAGTAAGGTATGTGTTCTTCACTACATGCACTCAAAAAAGCAAGCATTACTCTCCATTGTCTTTGGACTGTCTGGAGTCCTCCCACAATCCAAAGGTGTGCTGGTAGGTTACTTTAGTATAGGTAAGTGGCAAAAAATGCAAATTTGATGGGCAAAGAAGAAAGAATAAATTGCAGAGCAACAGGGCAAAAGGGAGAAAGGCAATGGGATTGAAGGGATTGCTCTGTTGAGAGCTGGTATGGACCCAGTAGGCTGAATAGCCTACTTCTTTGTCATAATAAGTAAGCTAGCTGTACATAGCTTCTCCTGAAACTCTGACTTGTGCTTTGTAGCTGGTAGAACTGCTTTACAAAATCAGGAGGAGTCCCCTGCTGCGCCATATGCAACCTCCCACAGTCTCTTAAAGCATCATGATTAAGTGCCTCGTCCAGGCTAATTTCTGCTGATGATGCTGCTGATGGAGGATGGTAATGTGTTCCCTTTCAAGAGTAAATCGTGAGTAATTAAAGAGTATATTACCTGCTGTAACTTCCACCCACCTGCTTATCAAGAATCTCCATACCTAAAAATATCTAAAGACTCCACTTCCAATGGCTTTAAGGAAGAGAATTCCAAAAACATACTGCCATCCAACAGAAAAATAAAGATTTGTTTTATCTCTGTCATAAATAAGTGATCCCTTATTCATGATTAGTGACTCCTAGTTCTGGACTTTCCCACAGGATCGCATGTCCCTTCCAGATATACCCTGTCAAATGCCCTCAGGATTGTATGTGTTTAACAACTTTTCTAAACTTCAGCAGATAGAAGCCTTACCTGTCCAACCTTTCTTTATTGGACAGTTCACCTCTTCTGAATATCAGTCCAGTAAAACCTCTTGGAACTGAAGACCAATTCTGTACACAGTTCTCCAAATATGGTCTCACCGATGCCTTATATAACTGAAGCATAACCTTTTCCTCTTATTTTCAATTCCCCAACTAGTAAGTGATCCTAATTACTAATTATAGTGTTTTGGAAATAGTGCACCAGGACACCCTGAAGCCTCTGCATCGTAGAACTCTGCAATCTCTCACCATTTAGGTCGTAAACTTCTTCTTTCAGAGACTGATGGATGTCTCCACTTTAGTTTTTGTGGCCCTTCAAATGGTTCCAAAACAGTGCCATGATTAAGTTCCGAATGCACCAAGAAGTCACAGATAAAGGGAATGAAACCTGTCCCCAAGACCCATCCATCAACCCATTGCAATAGCTGTAATATGATGAGCAGAGTGGACTACATCAAAATGAATAAACCATTTCAGTTTCTTACATGCACTGCATTGATCATGAAGATGAATTCTCATTATCAGCACCCTGAGCAAGTGATGACTGTTTTGGTAGATAGAGAGCTCTGGATTGACAAGTTGCAGCAAATGGGAATAATCTTTCAATCCACAAAACTTTGAGAAACCCACAATCTTGGTAGATCCACGTTCCTGGACTGGCTGATTCAAGGAGATAAATTCTTCTCTAATGAGCAGAGGGCATGCATGGTTGCAAACTTCAACTTGTGGCATAGAATCATTCAAGAGGCTGGGTTCAGGGCATGCTTGTATTGCTGGAAGTATACTGGCAGATGATGATAAATCTGTCACTGGTGCCTTTAAAATTCTTTGCCTCTGGATACATTGCTTCTCAGATAAGTTGAGGTATGAACGTGAATCATAAGGGGCTCTTAGAGTAGGAGCTCTCTCCTTGAGCACTTCAGCCCTTCCTCCTTCAGCCTCTCCAATGGATGTCTTGTCTTTGACAATTGTCCTGGACCTGACTGTGTGTGAGGTCCTGTGTGAGTGTAGCTGTGGAAAAAAATGGCTTTGCCTCCTGGATGGTCTGAAATCTCCAGAGATGTTGCAAGTAATTGATGATGCCTCCAGATAACACAGGTGCTGAAGTTGAGAAGTGTGCAATTTCCACGCATAAAACTGCACAGTCAAATACCCATCAAGAGCCAAGCCATGCCCAAGTTTACATTTTGCTGTAATTCAAGTTCATAGTACTTAAAAACAAATCAAGCAGCACACAGTTGAATCTCCAGGCCAATGATCATTCTATAGGCAAGTGCGATGGTGGTGGTGTGCACAACAGGTCTGATGAGTGCAAGTGGGATGATAATCCAGTTAATCTGTTTTTGGTGGTTTTCATTGAAGGTGAAAGGTTTTTAAGGACAAATGGAGTATTCCCTATTTTACTTGAAACATAGTCCAGCTAAATGATGAAATGAGGCCTTAGGATAACATATCATTCCAAGCATGACACCTCTTGAAGTGTCATTTTCCTTCAGTAGAGTGTCATCCCATTTTACTCCTGCAAGTCCTTTGGAAGGGCTTATATCCATAACTTTCTGATTCCAAGGTGTCCACTGTACTAACAAAGCCAAGCAGACTTAAAATTACGTTTTAACATTTAAGCAAAAGGTTAGTGCTTATAATAAGCACTCCTTATTACAGACCAACAGAAGTTCCTTTTTCAAAATTTTGGCTTCTACAACTAGATGTATAAAGGAGATGGACCAACCACACAGACAGTTCCCTTATTGTCTACACTAGTTTTCTATTGCTTAAAATTATTCACCTATGCTCCAAAACCAATTCTGTAGCTCAAACGTGCATTGTGTGTAAATGAAAACACCCGATACATTTACTGAACTAGTTTGTGTTTTGGACAAATTAACGTCATTACGAGCTTCTGGAAACACTGCCAGACTTCTCTCAGTAACAGCCTGGTGTTTTTGAAATGCCAGCAGCTGCCTATTAACTTCATTCATTTGCCTTGCAGGAGTTTAGAGACATGCAGAGGAAGCTATAGGCAATGGAAGTGACATATAAAAGAGAACGATATTAATGGGATTTCATTGTTACTGTTTGCTGCTTTCTCTTCAGATGTCAACAGCTGCCTGTCGAATTCTATGTTACACCTAGCTACAGTTCAAGACCATGGGACCTCAGACCCTGACAACAATGCAAGAGGAGAGAAAAGCTTGAAGCAGGGGGCCAGGCCAATAACAACATGTTTGTCCCTCTGACACTGCCTAAAAAGGTAAACAGTTCTACTATGATGATGCATTAAAAGAGTTAGAAAAAATCCACCAAATTATTAATTACTTGACAACCTAATCAGTGCTGTATGTGTAAATATAGATTTCCCTGACCTGTAATGAGCAATGTAGGCGGGTATTTGACGAGGCTCCAGAGAATGGCTCATGGTGCTTTCACAGTTTGACATTCTGCTGCTCTCGGTGAGATTTCCTATTGTGGATAGTTTTCTTTGTGTGTCCCATTGTGCACATATTGACTCACTTTTTGTTTTGTGTTCTAGAAGCCATTTGAACAAGTTTTAAAGGTATTAGATTGGCTTTCAACCAATACCATTGAAAAATAGCAAAAAGTTGCAATAAAAATTACAGGAAATTATTCTGTTGTGGAAATATAGCATCCAATTGTTAAATTGTTTCAATATTATTATACTGCCTCACTGGACAACCATCCTCTTCCACTTCCTTGAGCGACTGAGGGCACTTTTCCACCTTTTCCGTTGCCTTGACACTTCATGGTGGCATTCCTCTCCCTGTCTGCCTCAGCCTCTGTTGGTATATATTCTTGTAATCCACCATGGTTTACACTGGGACTTATCTCATCTACTCTTTCTCTTCCCCACTTCAGGATGGCCCACTTTTATTCTCTTACCACGCAGTTTGCTGACTCTAACGCCATTCTCATGATGTTGCTGCCACAGGGTATTGAACCTTGAGCAAACTTGAATTTTTGATCTTGCAGAGCCAAGATGCAGCCAGGAATTCATTGCAGCAGTATTCAATGCCCTGGAGCAGAGCAGCATCAGGACACAGTCCTGATGTACTTTGTCTGATGATAATGAAGGGCAAGTTAAGGAGCAGAGCAGACATATCTTCACACATTGTACTGGAGAACCATAGTTGTGTCCCTGCCTTTATGATTTAGCCCTGAAACAAACCTCTTTACAGCCTTCTTCATGTGGTACATTTTTATGAACTCCTGTGGTTAGCAATATAAATAATGGTGTTATTCAGTTACCTTTGTAAAACCTTCCACTAAGCAATTCAACAAACCATTTGCACTTTGTGGTGTAAAATGTGTACAAAGCAGTTGTTAACATTTTCCTGAAATTCCTTTGGAAGTCTGTACCCCAGAGATTATTGGTATTTAGTCATTGTGTAACTTTGTGGCTTAAAATGTGTACAAAGCAGTTAACATTTTCCTAAAATTCCTTTGGGACTCTGTACCCCAGAGATTATTGGTATTTAGTCATTGTGTATATTTAGGCTGCCTGATATATTTTCAGATTCTAAGGATGCCAAGAGATAGGGAGGTTGGATAGGAATGTTATATTTGAGGTAGAATCTTAAGAGGCCAGTAGGTTCCTGCACTTCTTTTTGTTATATTTCTCTGTTCAATGAATTTCCTTGATTTATGAACATTTGATCTATACATTTTTGTTATAATGGCATTGACTGTTAGGGGTATAGTTTCAATTTTGACAAAGCCTTTCTTGCTATAATGAGTTCTGCCCATGATGTATTTTGTGCAGTACTTCCTTCCACACCATTCTGACTTTGCCAGTGGTACAGAGCTCTGCTTGTGCTCCGTATGTTATTGGAGCTTATCAGAATTTATTCTATGCATCTTTCAAGATGACTTTAAAGCACTCCAGCAGTTCTGAAGATTTCACTACCACTAAGAAGCCATGACAAGTTAGAACTATTGATTCTAAACTGGATGTAATAGATAAAAGTGGAAAAAGGTGAGTGTTTAGTGAATTCTTGTAGCATGGACAACCCAAACAATCTTTGATGCGGCCAAATAAAAGTTGGTGCCCAAAGTGTTACTCCTGGAAGTACACTGTGTGCTTTTGAATTATGTCATAATGGAGAAAGAATTAAGTTATTTAGTTCAAAGATCAGAATTAATGCCATGTACTTCTAAATCTGATGATGATGAAGAAAAAAGTGAGGACATTCTGGCAAGGCTTGAAAGAATGTGAGGAGAATGATGGATCTTGTGAAAGTGACAATATACTTAAGGGGAGCTATCACATAAACCCACACTTGCTTCAAAGGTTTAATAATAAAAAGTCACTCAATGAAATTCATTTAAGTTAAAACATGGAGGAAACTGAGAGAGGCCACAGAGCAAGAGAGGGGAGCAGTAGAGCTCCCAAGGCATAAACCACCTTGTGAGAAGAGGTATTGCAAAATCTGCCAGACATGCTCATTAATGATATTCCAATGTTGAGTGATAGACCTCTTTTGGACTGATCAAATATATGCAGTTTTAGCATCATGTGTGCTGTTGCATTACTGTGGAGACGTTTTAGATGTAGCTTATATTATTGGCTCTGTATAGGCTTTGAGGGATCAGAAGAGGAGGAGAAACATGAAGCAATACAGCAGATGGGAAAGCAGAAAAGAAGGGTGGAAGTGTAGAAGGAGGAGGGTGAACAATGTTGATGGTCACCGGTATCATTTGGTTCCATGAGGGTGATGAGCAAATTGAAGGGGTCTGTGTCATGGGAGGAGACACAAAGTGCTTGTAGCTTGAGGTATTGGGAATCTGATGTAGGAGCTTGCAGAAGAGGGTGTTCACACATCTGTACTGCCCAAAGGACTCAGATGAGGACTACAGTCAGGGTGCTCTCATGACATGGCTGATGAAGATGCATAACGTCCTGGGTGGCATTGCTGACCAAATGTGAGGGATGAGAGGGAGCATGGAGGAGTCCACCTCTATACTTTCCCATGATGCTTTGCAGATCCACAATACCATGACCTCAGTCTGGAGGTGACGTATACTTCTTTCAGGACTAAATGGCAATCCCCTGACATGGTGCCTGCTGCCGTGGGAGTGCCAAAGAAACCCACACAATGTTTTTCTGCCTCTGCGTAGACTTGTCCTGATCCTGCTCAATTGTTGAGTCTGAGGAGAAGAGTGAAGCCAGCAGGGACCTGTGATTTGGGTTTTGACCACTGGCTAAGTTCCATTTCTGGAGGATGAAGCGATACTGGTGTGGTCTGGGTGCCGTGAAGTCATCACATCAGTTTCTACCAAGTCTTCTGAGCGGTCACCTGATGTTCAGGTTCAGGAAGTAGAAGTCCCCCATTGTAAGGTCAGTGTCTCAGTTCACACCCTGGGGTTTCAAGTAGCACACTCATCCGTGCTCCACGGCCAGGAATCCCAGAATGTTCCTTCAGTTCAAAAGAAAGGGAGCAGCCTTCCAGCAACCAAACTGCAGTATGGAGTGAGAGTTGGAGGCCGGGTAGTGTGGCAGCAGGGCACTGACCCAGAGCTAGGACTTTGAGACCCACCTACAAGATGATCAATGGGAAATGGCACCAGGTTTTTTAATTTAACAGACAAATGCCATGATTTTCTGTTTACATATTTGATTTCACTTTGTTATAAATGACGTTCAATGCACTGTTGAGATGTGTTCTCATTTAGAGCATGTGACATCTTTAAGTGTGCAGGGAGAAGTCATTGGTCTTGCACCTCGTAAGGTTGTTGATGTTAAGCATTTCAGGTCATCCTGCTCAACTTTGATTGCTGTCAGTCTGTGAGAGATGTGTTTCTCATAAAAATGATTAATTCACTCTAGAGGGATAAATACATGTGAAATAATCAGACTGCTGCCATAGCTGCCACGTATTTTTGTCAAAGAATATCGTATCTTCCGATGTCAGGTTGATTCTGATCTTGGGATTCTTCCCTCACTTGGTATGTTCTTCCTGAACTTATAATGGCAACATCTGAGGGACGGGCTCCTATGAGAGGTTGAAGAACATGCACAAGGGTGCATGGTGCCTTGTATACATATATACTACTTGCTGCCTATTTTCTGGGGGCCTACATTTATGCACATTAAAAGGGACAGGTCAGGTGAGAAAGCTGCAGTCAGAAGTGATTGCATGTGCTGGAACATGTGACAATACAATGAACACATCCAATTCTTTTTGAACAGAATGAAACATGGTCCTTCGAATTGCTGATACTTCATCAATTCTTCACCATTGTGTATATGGAAATGGTTAATGGACTCAATAGCTTCACCAGAATCTCACTTGTGATCTCTTGATGGATTTCTTGTTGCTGAATGAGTGTGGACTTCATTAGTTTGAAATGTTAATCCCTCAATACATCTCTCTACATATTGCATGCTCAGTACATGACCTGCATTACGTGGAGCTGCATTGGCTACAATGGTGGATATCGATTACCTTTGTTGATCAGCAGGCTGGAGCATGAAAGCTTTCATACATTGTTGATACCCTACTGACAGAGTTCCTCAGAGAAAAGTGAATTTTGCATTTAACTTACATGCCTATCATCAGGAAATGCAGAGGTGTTGCCACTTAAGTAACTGAACCAGTATTTAATTCCGTGATGTGTTGTAAACAATGTAGGTGGACCTGAAAAATATCACGCGAGGGGAATATGGATCATCTGAACTCCCTGGGCTACCTTTAACTGTGCTGTGGAGAAACAAATCTCTCACAGACCGATCACAGACTCACAATCTGGCCAAAGGAGGAGACGCAGCTCGTGCATGAGAAAAGGGCAGCCAGGAGAGCCGGAATCTGAGGGCTAAGATGCATAGGCAGGAAACACACAGGTGCAAGAACACCAAGAGGATGATGAAGGCTCCCGGTGGGGTGAGGTGGGGTGGGGTGTCGGGGAGAGGGATGTTCCTGCTCAATATCAACAGGAGCTTCATCTTTCAGGTGCCTGAATAATGGATACAATGTCCCAATGAGCTATATGGGATGTTTCTCAGACATCCTCCATGCCATAGTCCCCATACTCAGCAGGTCAGGTAGTATATGTGGAAAGGAGAAGCAGAATTAACATTTCAGGTAGAAGACCCTCCATCAAAACATCAAAGTGTGGTCATGATCATGACTGGGAAGAGTGGCAACTGAGCCTGTGGATCCAAGGTAAATTGCACATCTTAGAATTATGCAACGCAGAAGGAGGCTCTTTGGCCCATCATTCCCGGACTGCCTCTCAGAAGTAGCCAACCAGTTTGCGAGTTCTCACAAAACGTAATGCGATAATATTCAGATAATTTAATTATAATGTTTGACCCAGTCTCCCAATTGACCACATGATTTTTCCCCTCTCAGATGAGACAGCTATGACTCAGTTGCTGACACTTTTGTTTCTATGTTGGGAGGCTATGGCCTCAATCCCTCTCTAGAGACTTGACTATAAAAGAATCTTGCCTGTATGAGGGAGTGCTGCACTGCCAGTGAAGACTGAATTTTGGATGAAATGCTAATCTGAGGCTCTGGCTTCTTTTTCAAGTAAGGATTCACATAAAGATGTGGAAGATCCAAAAGCACTATTTCAAAGAAGAGCAGCAGAGTTGTCCCTTGGCCAATATTTGCCCCTCACCTAAAATAGTTTATCAGGTCTTTTATCATGTTATTTTCTGTGGAAACTTAATGTTAATTAATTTCCAACAATGCAACAATGATTACACTTCAGAAATAATTCATTGATTGTAAAGTGATTTAGGGTGTGCTAAGGTCATAAATTGCAATTCTTTCTTTCATTTTATCTACACCTTATAACTCCAATCTGCCTCCACCCTTCCTTGCAATGCATGCCAGACCATTGCAAACCTTAGTAAAAGGATTTCATCTTGTCTTCTCCCCCGCTCTGTAGGAAATTAATGTTTGTTTTATTTCTTATTTACTAGTGTGTCTTATTTGAGAGCTTGTAATATTAAGCAGGGCTGTTCTGCGACAATTACTGATAGATAAATCCCAGAGCAGAATTCGTTAAAATCTGCTGCAAATTGTTGATGTTTGTGGATTTAAACATGGATTTTAATTGATAGGTGTGCACCTTTTTGAGGCTTCGT
>JAUZTB010000033.1:32914719-32925403 GCA_034780895.1 Rhynchobatus australiae | reverse complement strand
ATTCACCTATGCATACTCTCGGGGTCCTCCTCATAGCACATCTTCCCACTAGCTTTGAATCATCAGCCAACTTTCTTCTACCTACATCACTTCCCAATGACCTTTACCTCAGACCACTAGCAACAACTTGCTGCCAAGTGAATAATAGCCTATTTATTCCCGCTTTCTATTTGCTGAATTTTATTCATACTAATATATTACTCCAATCCCCTGAGCCAGTATTTTGTGCAATAACCTTTTATGTGGCACCTTAACTGGACCCTGAACTTTGCAAGGCATTTACAGCAAACCCACATTTGAAATGAGAATGTGCAGGAATGACATACCCACGTCACTGTTTACAATATTTGAAATAATTATTTTGCCAGAAACAGTACAGATAGAACTTTTCTTGAATTTATTGTGCTGCTAACATACTGCAACTAGAGGGAACTTCTCTCCCAAGAACTTAGGCTATGCCAATTGCAGCTCTAGTAGACTAGAGCCATGCTAAGTGGCAAGGAGTACAGACCTAGGAGAATTAATGCTGAATTTTTATGGTTCTGAAACATTCTCTAACGGTGTAAAAAAAAACATTCGTTCTGCTTTTAATTAGGTTGTAGATTTCTTGCCAGCAAAAAGCTTGGCTCGGAAAGAAAGCAAGCATTAATAGTGCGGTTTCCTCTTGTGTATAGTTTAACGTCTGTCAATGACTGCATGTTCTGTAATATGAGTCTATCCATTGCAGCCACTGTGCGCTTTCTAAAAGAGAATTTTTGAAACAAGATGTATTGCTAATTCCTTGTGTAATCTTTAAACTCAGATTGATCAGTTGCCACAGTAGCAGTATCAACATTTTGTAAATCGAGATCATATGACAGGTCTCATTCTAAATCAACCATCCTGCAAAGATTATTGTACATTCAAAGGGCATTGTGAATACCCTCATTCACTTGTGGCTTGCACCTTTCTGTAAATTTAATTCTCCAGTGGATTGTACAGCAATGTCACTTTACAGGAATTATCACAAAATCTTGTCTGTGAATTATCTCGTTTTTCCAAGATCAAAGCTGACACGTTTTGGAGCATGGTTCAGTGAAGTCAGCATTTCTCCAGTATCATGCCCAAGTAGCTGTTCCTCCATGTACTTTCCATGCAGAAAAGCTGACTGCAATTTATGCCAGTTGGAGCTCTTACCAGTGCCCGAATACACCTGAAGGTCTTGATTTTCCAATCAGCATTATTTGAAGCACCAACTTTAAATGGATGAGAAAATCTAAATAAAAAAAACCTTATCAAGAGAGTATCACTATCATGTTTATTTTAATAAAGGGGAGAAGACAAAGCTCAAGTACACACGTGTACATCTTGAGTTCATTGGTTGCCTAGCAATTAAACAGATCCCAAGATTCTGAGAGGAGCTTTGATTATGTTTGAACCACAATTTTGCTTCAAAATGGCATGTTTTACAACCAATAGCCACAGACAACCAACAACATACATCATGCAGAACATCTGACAACACTTATCTAAAAATTTAATAGAAATGAAGGCAGTTGTTTTTGTCACGTGAAACTTAACCCAGAAATACCATACAAATGCTTCAGAAATCTCAAAATCAATGAATTGGGAAATCATAATTGTTTCAATCTTAGAAGACAATGCCACATTTTCCCCGAGGTTCTGTTCCGAAATATCTTTGGCATACAGGCCAATATGTTTGGGATCCTTCCAAGAAAAGACTACTAAGCTAGGGAAGGTTAGGAAAGCAGTGGTATTGGGAAACAAAAAAGAAAATAATTTTGATACACTATCTTACCATATCAGTCTCTCAAATAAATAACCATTTTGAAATGCAGTGCTGTGCACACAGAAAGTTTATATAAACCGATATGAAAGTCATTGAACAGTTAATCTGTTCTTTGCTTCAAGGGGAAAACGTTAGCTAGATACGAGGAGAACCACCTTCAAATTGTGACATGGGGTCTTTAAATTCCATTTGAACCATTGGAACAGGCAGATAGGACTTTGGTTTAACATTTCAGACAAAAAGTGGCAAAAAGAACAGCAATCCCATAGGGCTGTAACAAATTGCTAGCCTGAAATCTCAAGTTCTGAAGAATAACTTGAACTCATACCTTTCCCAATAAGATGTGAAGTAATACTAATTATAGCTATGGGACTGAGCAAGTGGGAACCTTGAATAGATGAGTTGCGATTCACTGGTTACAATGAAAAGCCTGCCTGCACTCATGGCCAAGAAGATGAGTAACTCACTTAAGCCAAATAGCAGATAAGCAGCATGGACCAAGGTACAGTGCTCAATGAAAATGAGAGAGAGAGGTTGAGGCATTTTACGAGTCACTGAAGGAAGCTGAGATAGTGTTCATTTTTGTTTGACACATTCCACTGAGGAGCTGAGTATTGGAATATGCCTGCAAACAATCCATTGATAAGTACCTGTGAATGGTGCTGCAGTGTGATATTTTGAAACCATGCATTGCAATGGAGCAGTAGTTAAATTTGATATATTAATTTGATGGTGTGAATGCACTGTTGATAAGCATAATATTGACTAAAGGTGGGAGACAGTTTCCCATCTACCTGCCTCTGTAAAACAATATTTTTAATTGCGTAAAATACTTTAGGCGGGAGCAAAATTCTGGTTGAAATGTAATCTTGAGCATTGAAGAAAAGTTTCTAAATATGAAAGGCAAATGTAGGTAGGCCAGTGCAGCATCAAAAGGTTCTTATAAATGACTGTTTACTAAGGCAAGTTACGAAGGTAGGTGTTCTAAAAAAAATCTTTTAATGATGATGAACAACATCAAGTGCAGGCTGTCCCCAGGTCACAAACACCTAATTTATGGACACCTGTACCTACGAATGAGCTCCCATAACAAAGTCCAACATAGGTACATATGATTGTTCCTTTGAACAGCGGAACTAGTTTGCTCTTCCTCTCCACTAACAACTGTATTTCACGAACGTTTTTCAGTTTTCTCTTGAGGAAGCAGTGAGACTAACTAAGACCCTCAGTGTCTAATAAGCTGAAATAGATGAGGAATTCAATAAGAACTTTCTGATTTGAACCATATTGATCAGTACCACATTGCATAATGACAACAACTTTGACATCGTGAGGCATGGTGTCAAGACAACAACCTCTCCCTCAATGTCAGCAAAACAAAAGGAGCTGGTCATCAACTTCAGGAACTAGAGCAGAGTACACACCCTTGTTTGTATCAATGGTGCCAAGGTGGAGATGGTTGAGAGTTTCAAGTTCCCAGGTGTAAATATCACTAACAACTTCAACTCCAATCATGTAGGCACTATGGCCAAGAAAGCACACCAGCGATTTCCTCAGAAGGCTATGGAAATTCAGCATGTCCCAGATGACTGTTACCAATTTTTATAGATGCACAATAGAAAGCATCCTATCCAGATGCATCACACCTTGGTATGGCAGCTGCTTTGCCCAAGACCACAAGAAATTGCAGAGAGTTACGGACACAGCCCAGTCTATCACTCAAACTAACCTCCTCTCAAATGACTGTCTACACTTCCCACGGCCTCGGGAAAGCAGCCAACATAATCAAGGACCTCTCCCACACCAGTCACTCTTTTTTTTCCACTCTCCCTTTGGGCAAAAGATACAAAAGCCTAAGAACATGAACCACCAGACTTAAGCACAGCTTCTATCCTGCTGTATTCAGACTCTTGAACGGACTTCTCTTACGCTAAAAGATAAACTCTTGATCTCCCAGTCTACCTCACTGTGGCCATTGCACATTATTTATCTACCTGCACTTTCTCTGTAACTGCAACACTATATTCTGCATTCTATTTTATTCTTATTATCTTGATGTAATTATGTATGACCTGATCTATCTCAATGGCTCACAAAACAAAATTGCTTCACTGTATCTCAGTACATGTGATAATAATAAACCAATACCAATAATGTAAAGTGAGTGATAGCAAGTTACCAAGTGTTTCATACCAGATGTTTTATATCTCTTTTATATCTCTCCTGATTGCAATAAAAAGGAAAATCAGGAGCACTGCAAAATGGGTTGCACATTCCACCCTATTGCATTTATCCAAGAACTATGAGGGATGATCATTATACCTCGATTTTCCACTAAAACTGGTATACAAACCTCCCTATCACAAATTATCAAAATCTTGGTAAAGCTTGAAAGAGCCCACTGTAACGTTATTAATTGTAAAACATTCCCAACTGAAACATTGACGATGGTCTATACTCAAGGATCTGAGGTGCAGCCACACAAATAGAAAAAGCGCCCTGTTAAGTAACGGCACTTGGCAGCACAAAGTGTTAGAATAACAGAAAATCTTAAAGAATATTTCCCTTGAGGAAATGTTTAAATGCCATGTGCTAACAGCTGGACATTAGCAGGGATTTTGATCCAATGAAAATCCCCCAAAGTTCAAGTTTTCCATGCTTTCACAGCTACAACTCAGCCAGGATCTGAGAGAGAGTGAATTTAATTAGAAATCTCTATGAAGAGGAGCAAAATCCACTATTCAGGACCCTAATTTTCCTTGATAAAAAGTGTAATGTTTGTACTCCAAAGAAAATATTTTTAATTTTTATAGTCTCTTCTGATGGGTGGGTAATTGGAGTCCTTGTATACACCTTCCACTTTACCTGTGCTTGGCTTCTATGTGCCCCTGTTAGAGGAACTCAAAGTTTGAGTGGTCTTGCACCAGGAACTCCCATAAGACCACGGGGGTGTTACATTTCTTCCAACTAGGTGTTAGAGAGCTTATTGGCTTCTCTGTCATCCTCTGAATTGCTTACTATGAAGTACCTTGGAGTAGACAGTCCTTTGGGAGTTTGGTGAAGAGCTTGCAGCCAACGAGACTCAAAGTTGGACGAAGGAGCTGGGAGCCTCAAAGCTGAGGGATATTGGCCTGTGAAGAGACACTAATAATGGTTTGCCTATCCCAGCAGCAAACGTGAAGCCTTTTCTCGGGGCAGCATTGTGCTCTGAAGCGCCATGTCTCCAATGCAACTGAGGGCAAGCATCATTGCTGCTTTCCAGACCTTGGGCTTGGTGCCAAGACTGAGGTCTTGGTCTGCAGACACTTTTATGCAAGCAGGTGAGAGGTGCGCTGGTGCACTGGAGTGAGTGGGGGGGTTTTTGTCATTGATGCCTGCCCTCCCCTGATGGGTTGGCCCCAAAGGTAGGGGAAAGTGATCGACATTGACCAGTGTCATTGTGGATTTCCAGGGTGTTGTGTTCCATGGCACGTGAGAGTTGGTGATGGACTTTTGCCCTATGGATATTTAGTGTGCCACCCATCCCTAGCATTTTTCAGTGAAGGAATCAATGAATTTTTCGGGTTCAGCCTCTGAATGGGAATGAACACAAAAACTATCAGTGTGCTGAAACTTAATGACTAAAATTAGGGTGGTTCTGAACTGCAAGCAATGAAGCACAAACAGTTCCCTGCTAGTCCTACAGATGAACTCCACTCCAGGGGTGGGTGAGGATGAGGGGGCAATGCTGTTGTTTGAGGTGAAGGAAAATTGACTGGATAGCTGGTGTGATGACAGAACCTTGCAAGGCTCCAGTCTCCAATGGGATTGTGTTTGTTGAGGATCCTTTGCTGAGGATTCCAGCTTGCATGACATCATACAGCAAACAAAGGCAGCAACAAGTTTTATTGGATAGCCAAATTTGAAAAGAATTCTCCATAATCCAACTCAGTTAACTGAGTTGATGGCTTTTGCAAGGTCCCAGACAGCCAGAGGTTGAAGCTGCTCCCTACACTTTTCTAGGACTTGCCGTGAAGATCATGCAGACTGTGGCTTTTGATGGGAGAATCTGCTTTGCGATTCTGGGAGGAGTTCTTCTGCCATTGAGAGAGGTTGAGAATGTCTCATAACATCAGTTCCAGTGTTAGAGAACCAAGGGAGCACTCTGTAATTACTCCAATGGGATGTCTCCTTACAGAATCCCTGGCATGCATTCCTCTTCCCAGCTGAGAGAGATGGAGTCATGAATTCACACCACAATTACTTTTCCACTATGTTTTTTTGGGCTGTGACAGGGAGTTTGTCTGCTTTAGAGGTCTTGTTCTTTATCAGAGAATGGATAGTTGATTCACTCTCCTGCCAGGCTCTAAGGTTGTAACACGTAACAAGCTATGCAATGGAGTCTTGGACACTGGCACCAAAGGTTGAGTTTCAGGTGAGATGCTCTCCCAAGTGTTCCATCAGGTTGGCACCATCTCAATGTCCTTGATGAGCTTTCCATCATTCTGGGGGTTGAGTCCATGTCTATCTTGGACTTTTGATGGTCTTGACAGCACTAAGAATCCAAGCACGCTCAGCTGGTTGCTGAATCTCCTGCATTCTGTACACCCGCTACCCATGGGTGTACGTGTTTCTTGTTGAATCCTGGTCTTCAGATGTCAGCAGAGCTTCCACAATCCCTCCACCCCAATCCATCTCTTGAACCGTGCAGACTAAAGATATTTATTTAAGTTAAAAAAGCACTTAATCATCATTTAAATTAAATCAAATTTACTTACTTTCTCTGACAGCCTGTTTCTCCTATTGATTTTAATTGGATTGCTATATAAGTATCGTATTAACCTGGCACGTTTTTGTGGGTGGATGTCCTAGCCACATGCTGAGATGTCTGCAGAAGTTTGTGTTAACCCTTGTTGCATAGTGCAGGCGTCTCACAGCTGGCAGTCTGCATGGAAAATCGTACCACAGCCTAAAAAGCTCAGTTCTGTGCAACATCTGCAGTAAGATCTATGTGGATCTCAAAGGAAGAATGGTTTATTCAATTCTGATAAAGAAAAGTCCACCAAGGACTAATGTTGAAAACTAATTTAATCGGGAGAGATTGGCATTTGGTCAGATGACCATTTTACACACTGCCTAACTTGATTGCCCATTGATTTCAAATGCACAGAAAATAGGTGGACCTCTGCTTCCAGAGAACATCATGATAAAATTATGTTACAGTCTTCTCTTGCTCTATTTCTTTCTGTGCCCTGGCTTAAATGACAGAGCAGTTTGAAAAACATTTTACGTCACAATCATTTTGTATAAAATACCCAGCAAATATTTGTAAATTACATCTGTTAGGTAAATGAAATGATAATTCCAACATAATGACCAACTGGAGTGCCGTTTGAGATTTAGACCTCCCAAATTATTCTGGAAAGCACATCGAAACTGCCTGCACCTCCCATCTCCTACAATCCCTGGTTTTCTGCCCACTGAGAACTGATAATGAAAGTTAGCTCTAACATATGGCATCATCGCAAGATGAAACAAGTTATGTGTGCTGATTGGTTTCTAATCTTCCCATTTGCACCTTTCCCCAGGAGTCCTTATCTCCCATTTCCAAATGCAATATTACCATTGCAGAGACATCACTGTAGCACTGAATCAGTACTCGGGGAAGGACTGAGCCAGGTGACAGCATTCTTTCTAACGTAGCAGAACCAGAGACAGGTGCCTCCTGATAAGTCTGGGTTATACACCAAGGTCATAAAAGCACAACCCATGATGAGGGTGACAAGAACTATTGGGCATTCAACTTCCATAGGATGAACAAGTGCAGACACCTCATCTCACAAGCTTACTAAATGCTAAAGTATTTGCGTTTTAGTGTCTTAACTGTGTCTCCAAGTTGCTTGAGAAACATAAATTGTTCATGATCAAGGACCTACTGGTTTTCCTTGGCAGTTCGGTGGCTCTCAAACTCTGGCACGCACGTATTGCTGGCGTAGGATCCATTGTCATCATCGTCATAGCGCCGTGCTTCACGTGCTCGACGCCGGCGCTCACGGGCTATCTCTTCCTCATCTTCTATGCTCCTCTGTGCAGTCAACCTATCAGAAAAGAGCAATGTTAAAATATATGAAGCTGCCCACAGTAGCTGGCAAATTAACTGGTAGAAGGATTAGAGATGAGAGTGCTTAATTTTCATTTGTGCAGGGAAGGAGTCCATGATGATTAATTGCAAAAATCATGTCGATTATGTTGAAATATTTTTCCCCCAAAAGAGGAACTCAGTTGTTTATGATCACACACCAAAGCACTAAAATTGGGTTTCAAAATACATCATTGCACACAATCATTGGTTTTCTCCTGCAGAAGCACATGGGGGAAGAGGAGGGATAGTAGGGGTTGGAACTATGAAGGTGGGGTAACTGGGAAAGAGCAGAGTGCAACACAAGGGACAAGTCCCTACTGCACAGCAACCAGGCAGCACATTTAAGGTTGTGTGTCATATGTGTATAACATGCATCTTTTTAAGGTGCCCCTCCTAAAGCAGTCAAACTTAAATTCCTGCACACACCCTGCTCTCCTCCTTTCAATAAAATGCTAGTCAAATGTTGTTTTTGTCCGAAAGAAACTGCTCCTCCTTCCTTGCGCCCTCAGCACCCCCATGGATGGCTACTCCTCAGCCCTTCAGCTTCTTCTCTTCAGATCACCCTTTCTGATTTTGTTGCTTGCCACTTCAATTTTCCTTTCTTGGCCTTTGGCCATTTTATTTCCTCTTTGGAAATACACATTTTTGTGATCACATTGACTACCACAGAAATCCAAATACCGGGGAGTCCCCGGATTACGAACGAGTTCCGTTTTTGAGTCTGTTCCTAAGTGGAATTTGTATGCAAGTCGGAACAGTTACGTACAGTTCACATCTTGCATCAATTAGTCAAATGTTTGTCTTAGTATATAGTATATATTTTACCTAAAACATCATAAATATAATGCAGTCATAATAATAAATGTAACTACAGTACAGTATTTATAATTGAGAGACAGAATGGGCCTGGTGCTTAAAACGTGCAGTGTTTTGAGTCACGCAAAGTAGTCTGCCCATTCGTTAGTACGAACCATCGTGTGTAACTCAATTTTTAAAAATAATAGTCTTTACGGAGGTCGGTTCGTAAGTACAGGCATTTGTAACCCAGGGGACTTCCTGTAGTTGCTGAAAACAACAGCCCTTTAATAGACATTCAGGCCTCGAAATTCATCTGCACCATTTTTTCTGTTGCTAAAGCAATGCAAACAATCTCCCTAATATGCTTGTGAAATTCATTACCACCAGTTCCAAAACAGTGCTTGTGGACTCCATTGTTTCATGAGGGTTTGATTGTCCCTTGTCAGTAAGGAGTTTCCTCTGGGCTCTGACCTCAGGGAAGTAGCAGTTAAAGGAACACCCTTTCAGTTTAACGACAGTGATGGGGGAGTGGGAGGCAGAAAGAGTCTTTCGGGGCAGAGAGACCTGCAGAGACACCTGCAGAGACTTCTGAAGATCAGTACTTATGGATGACAACTCCCCTGTGTAAAAAGCAGGAGGAGATTGTCAAGACTTTAGAGTCCCCATGAATGCCAGTAAATTAGGGAGTTGTAAACTGCAGCCAAATGCCTCTTCCAGGTCTGAATCCAAAAGTTGTACTTATCAAAAAAGTCATAGGTGATATATCTCAGCAGAGGCAACCTGCAAGGATCCTGAGGCAAGGTATCAGGGAGTGAGGGTGTCCAAACATTAGCTCTGAGAGCTGGTGGGGTGGGGGGGGAGGCAAAAGTTAATGGGAATCTAAACTGGGGAGAATAAAATGGGTTTCAGTACGATTTTTGTGAAAATAAACTGTGCTTGACACTCAGTGCAGATTGTGTGGGCAGAAAGGCCTGTTTCTGTGCTGTAAAACTACAAGAAGCCAAACAAAAGTGCCTATAATGCCCTGTATAACTTCTCAAGCAAGAAGTTCAGTTTATCAATGATTGGCATTAACATATTCAAAAACATCCACAAAGTTGGCTTACACCATGTTAAAACAATGTTTGTTTGGGCAGCACCTTTTCTTGGCCCCAGTTTCTCAACATACAATTAATTGCAGAAAGAGTTTGTAATGGTTACAGATTTTAAATGATATGATTATCTGGAAGCATCAACAGGAGGATACCACAATAACTAGAACACCATGTGGGTAGATATCAGGACACACAGTGAACAGGATGCCCGAATACGACATGTCATAGATCAACAGACCACTCCTTATCAGAAGTTATCTAGATAAAGATAGAATACAACTGTCTGCATTTCATACATTTCTTTGCTTAGAAACAGGCAAGTGGGCTTTCTAAAAGGGCTCCCTCACATTCCTACCAAACCTCTGGCAGAAGATCAGGGAAACCACGCAGAAACACCAAGGAGCTCTTCTCACACTGTTGGCAATTTGTCTGCCAATCTTTCAACACAGGTACTGGGGAGGTTGGAAGAACTTACACACTTGTTCAATGTGAGATTCATTTCAGAAAGAGATTACATTCAAAATGGCTTCGTCAGCTGCAGTCTGAGAAAATTGGCTCCGATTCATTTCACTGAAATAAGCCAGCCAAGCCAATGGTTTTGATTACTAACAGACATATGCATTTGGGAAAATAATCTCCGAATTCACTTAAATACTACAAACAATGTATATCATTGGAGTATCAAGGATTGACTTAATCTAATCAAGACCACCCTTGCTGAGACTCCACAAGTGCCCATCAACATGCAATTGTGTATAAGTGCTTGAGAATAAAAGGAGTGGGTGGGTGAGGGGGAAGAAAAAAAGGCAGAGGAAAAGGTGCTAGGAAAGAGGGAAGGGAAGAAGGGCAAAGAGGAATAGAGCAAAAGGAGTGGAGGAAAAA
>JAUZTB010000033.1:32324958-32338315 GCA_034780895.1 Rhynchobatus australiae | reverse complement strand
AGCTCTAATTTCATCAGCAGTTACAGTCACTGTAAAGGCTGTTATACACCTGCTTTATGTTTGTTCAAGGTCAGCATGTTTACTGAACTGAATGTGAGAGGCTCAGGGTGCATCTTAAGCGGCAAAGAAGGGAGATCAATAAAGAGCAATACTGAAATCAGTGGCAAAAGTTAAATAATTAGAAACTAGGTTTTGTAATATTTTTGGAGGTCAGTATGGGATTTAACTACACACCCTTTCTCTCACTTCCTACCCCAATATCAACCTCCTGGAGTTGTCATACAGATCATGTCCACTGTGCATCTGGAAGGATGGAATCCACACTGTGATTTGGTGAGCAGGTCTTTAGTCACTAGGAGGACATGATTAAGGAGGACCCTGGCAATGTGACAGATAGCAGGGAGACCCCTCCGCAGTTGTAATGGATGGACATCTCCTTTCTTGAGTGTGCTTATGATTATGGTATCTCTGAGGTCCCCTGGAATGTCCTCCTCACAGATGGGCAGCGATGGTAGTGTAGCAGTTAACGTACTGCTATTACAGTGCCAGAGACCCAGGTTCAATTCTGGCCACTGTCTGTAAGGAGTTTGTACATTTTCCCTGTGTCTGCGTGGGTTTCCTTTGGGTGCTCCGGTTTCCTCCCATATTCCAAAGACATAGAGGTTAGGAAGTTGTGGGCATGCTGTGTTGGTGCCGGAAATGTGGCGACACTTGCGGGCTGCCCCCAGAACACTCAATGCAAAAGATGCATTTCACTATGTGTTTCAATGTACATGTGACTAATAAAGATATATTATCTTATGTGGGCAATGGGGCTATAGATTTGTGACTGGAAGTCTTCACTGCCAAGTTTTAGGATTTCAGCAGGAATGCCATCTATCCCTGAGGCCTTGTTATTTTTTATTTGGGACACAACCTTCTAGACTTCTTGTTGGTTAGGTGTGGCAACGTGGCTGACTCAGACATGGGTGGAGTCAAGAGCATTCACATCAAGGACAGAATCACTAAATATTCTAAATTCACTGGAAGGACAAATGAATCAAGGTTAGTATCCTCTTCCAGGCCAACATCCCCAGTCTTAAGGCCATAGTTAAACTCAGTTGGCCTCATTGGGTAGGTGCTAGATTACCAAGGAGACATTCTAATCCAAGCTTTATCATGGAGGAGATTACCAGGTAGACAAACAAAAAGATGTGCTCAAAACCTCCTAGGAGAAATGCAACACTCCTGGGTAATTCTGGTCCAAGAGCACTCAAAATGGAGAAAGAGCATTCAGGATACTATTGAAAACCTCATGGCCATGACTTGGAAGCACACAGGGGCCCTGTGTAAATGATGGAAGGAGCAGATCACTTGGACCACTTTGTAAACTACCAATCCAACCCCTCATCCACTGATTATTTTGGATAAGGTAAACAGAAGAGATATTAATTTAGGATTGAGAAGAGAAGTTTCTGTGGCTTGTCACTGGATTTTTCTGGGCTCTACATTTGTTTCCCCAAAATTGTATGCATAGCTGAAGTTTAGGAATATAATATTCCATGCAACTGTTTTTAGTTGCAACTGAATTTTCATTTATCCGTACAGAGCTGAAATGAGGACTGATTTCAATACAGTGTAAGTCTTAGAAGAAGCGTGTCTTAACAATGATGCTGGATGGTGAAAATTACTGGAGAAAACGAGCATCATGGAGTTAAAAGTTTTCTGGAGAGTTGCAAACAGGCATGTGCAAATAATTAATTTTCAAGTTTTTTGTGTAATGTGTGATCTTGATTTTCACTAAAGCAGCTGGTGTGAAAATTATTTTTGAATTGGAGTCTTTCCAAAATATCCGAATCACACGGTGCATTTTGCTCTTGGCTTCAGGTTACTCAGGCATACTTAGAAATTTCATCTGTGGTGAAAGTAACCCAGACCATTTTAAACACCATGGATATTTAAGGGTCATTTTCAACAGGGGTACAAAATGGACTGCAGCAGACTGATCTCCAAAAGTACCCCCAGTATATAATTTGTTGAATTTTATCTCCCATATTTTGTCATTTCCTGAATTTACCTCAACGTGTGTCTTTGTTATCCCAGGAAGAGCAATTGTTCTGAAAAAGGCACATTCAACAATACCAAACATTTTCAGTGTTGCACTTTATATTTATAGTCCATGTGCTTAACAAATTAATTGGGGTTTGACTCCACAATTTCCTAAATTTAAGGGTCCAAATTTAATGTGAGGAATAAATTTCTGGAGGAAATCAGTGGGTCGAGCAGCATCTGTGGGGGAAAGGAATTGTCGATGCTTCAGTTGAAACCCTGCGTCAGGACACTGCATCAGAAATTTAACGTGAGCACTGTTTATATCATTTTTTTCTGCTGTTGGTTGAGGCTGCAAACTCAAATTTGCCAAAGAGATTCACTATCAATTAAGTTAGTGATATTTCTGGGCTAAAGGATCAGGAATGTCCCAATGGAAGATTTCAAGTGATTTTAGTTGAACATTTAACTCAGTGGTAAGAAACATCAAGTTAGAGGGAAAGTCCTCTAGTTCCTTCTCAATAACCTGTTGAAATTTAACTATGCGAAAATAAATTTAGCTGTCAATAAGCTACTTTCATCTATTGACAACTGATCATTGTATATTGTTTATACAAATACCACATATAATACTGTCTACTATAATAACCAGTAAATCCATTAGAACATTTGGCTGTGCAGGATTGGAACTGTGGCAGCCAAAGACATTGAGCAGAGGAATCACAGTGGGGAAAAGTGGAATGATCATCTGTGAAGTGTTAAGGTGGAATTCAAGGGAAACAATTACAGTCACTAACGATGTCATTGACTTTGACTGGAGACATTTTGGTGCCAAGAGCATGAAAGAAGCTGAAGAGCAGGTATTTGAATATGATATAATGGGATTAATGGACATGAGATGGGAAGCAAATATCTCCTTAAGTAGTTTAGAAAGGAAGACAAGCTGGAAGAAAATAAGTGTATAAAAGGAGAAGTGCTTATACTTTATAGAAGTGAGATAACAGATTTAGAAGGTGAGAGGTAGAATCCAAAGAGCTTAATCATTTAAGATTTCTTATAGTACTGGGTGGAAAGCATGAATTTCTTTTGAGAAGAGGTGTGGGCTAGACAGACAACTAGGCAAGGCATGGAAGGATACAGTCCTTAAGCAGGCAAATGGGATTAGTATAGATGGGCAAAAAGGCTAGCATGGACTTGGTGAGCTGAAGGGCCTGTTTCCATGCTGTAAAACTCTATGGCTTTAGTTGAAGGTTGATCTTGAATGAAAAAAGCAACCTTAGATTATCTTTGTTGGTCATAAGTAGTAGGAGACTTGAGTGAGGAATAACATGCACTATACTGCTTTAGATGTTTGTTCTGTCCAAAGCTATTGTGTGCTCCCTTGTTTTAGAATCATTACCAAGTGGATCATCAAACCCCGTCATAATTTGGGAGACTCCTAGCCACTGTCATCTTGTGCTTTTTTTTCCAGGGGAAAAAAACCTGCCTTACTCAATTGTTCTTGATGGTTATCTGCAGAAATCACTCCCACGTTCGATCCTCCCAAGTGCTTCCCTTAACTCGCATCCAGTGTGTATTCTTTGGCCATCTTTTACTCCATTATTCTATCTGCCCTTTGACTCTGTACACTTACTCTTTCTCATGACTTCTTATTGAATATATACCGCAACTATTATATTGCTCTTGTTTATTCTTTGTTATGTCATCAGAGTACTCAATAAACTTGGTGAAACTTTTAATTCTTTAAGAAAAAACACATGTTTTATAACCATTTTATTCATTTTCTACTTCTAGATTTCTTATCTGACTATTTAGCAAAATTTCTGATACCTTCTCCTACCATTGGTAACATAATTTCCTGGATTAGTTCTATCTCCCTGATACACATTGGGTGGCAGATGTAATTACATTAGAACAGGGCAAACTCATCAGGCACTGGGACTTAAATCGGACTTTTTTCCCCCCAAATAGTTGTTAACAACACAGTATATCAATCGGCATCACATCAGCAGATCAATATAGCTGTCTTTGAAACCTGATGTCACCTTGGATCAAAAATTCTGGTAAGATTGCAAATTCCCATGATTTCAATTCTAGAACTTAGAAACTTCTACTTAGAGACTCAGAGACACCTGTGTGGCTGTTTTGGTCCAGATGCAGGTTTTAAACTTATTTTTTTTAGGATCATATAACATACATACATTATCATAAATTGCTGATTTCGAATTCAGTGCAAGCTCAGTCCGAGAAAATAATGTGCTTTTCTTTTGGGAATATCACTGTTCACGGGAGCTATTTGAAGTTAACGCCGGGCATTTAAAGCTTCTTTTCAAATTAAGCACTAAAAAACAGAGTTGCTGGAAATATTCAGCATGTCAGACAGCATCTGGAGAGAGCTGCCTAGCCTGCTGAGCACTTCCGATATTTGTTTTTATTTCTGATATCCAGCATCTGCATTTCTTTGCTTTTCCCTTTCTAATTGTTCTGTGAAACTGAATCAGACAAGATGAATCTGTTTGAATGGACACATTTCTCTTTCCTGACCCACTGATAGTGGAATGGTGTTTACTGTCATCATGCAGCTGGCTCTATGACTCTGGCATTTGAGTGTGTCGGGCGTGCTTTGTTGCCTCTATCCAGCTCGTTCCTGATTCGTGGCCTGTGTCGTCACATAAACTGCAGCTGTCTCTGGGATGAAGAAGCTACTTCTGGGGTGCCAGCCAGTCTGACTGCCTGCAATCAGAGAAACCCAGAGTCCCTCTCGACCTTTGCAAACAACACTCAGCAAATCTTGTTGCACTAGAGAGGCAGCACCCTCTGCAGGAAACTCAGAGAAATGTTGCAGGGAGAGATTGAATCCTATTGCAAGTTTTATCAAAGCTAGTAAAAGTGATTCTCAGCTTCATAAAATAACTCTTTATCAGTCAAATATTATTAAGTGTTTTGGTTAGTCATATATGAATATAGACATTTCTGAATGTGATCAAAAAGTGAAATTTTAACTGACATCTATCCATAAAGTCATGGGGATAAAATGATTCAAATAATTGAGTCTTAGTCATAAAGACTCAATCAAATGTGGATTTATCTTTTGTTTTGTAGAAGGTTTCAATTAATTACATAAAATTCTTGCATGCAACACTTCTATAGCTATATCCATACCTCTCAATTATCCATGGTAATTGAAATGACATGATATTAGACTGCGCTACTAGGAATAAAGATGTACAAAATACTCACAAGTTAATAAAACCTGTAAATAAAAGCTCTCCAGCCGAAAAGCCCCTTTCAGCACCAAGGTTATCAGCTGTACTCTAGAATGAGAGAGAAAGAGAGAGAGAGATCTTCCTGGTTTCTAATTGTTTAGTTTATATTATTAGTTCTACCTGCTAAGTATTCTAGGTAACATTACCTTGAAATACACAATATCTTCTGTTCATTCTTCATACAGCAGAATGTTGTTTAATTACATTAACTTGGAGTGAGGGGTGTCAGGGGGAAGAAAACAGGTTGGGAGGGACTTTAGGTATAACTAGCCTGCATGTTATGTGAAATACTCAATTTTGATGTCTTAACCCCACACCAAACCAAACTTAGTTCAAATGTACTTCAGTCTCATTTTGTACATTGAATGCAGAACTGTGAATGTTGGTTGTACTCTCTCTGCCCCTGGCTGTATCATAATGTGCATCAAGGCCCATTCTTCATGAAACCATGTTCTTGATACATTCTTTTAAGATAAATTGGCTTTATTAACTTGGTCTATCCTATTCCAATATAATGTTTTGAACACACCTCATGACATTGTGTGAACTATAATTATATTCTTAATGGTAGTAAAATGGTACCAGATTATTTTTAACTTAGGCTTTAGGCTTTTAAATTGTTGGCTGCCTTCTATTTTCACCACACAATTGAGCAGCTGAGGAATGGATAACAGATTACCTGAGTCTGTAAATGACCAGAGTTACTGAATTCAGTGGTGGGATTTGGGTTCTGGATCTCAGAGTTTGTCCAGTACTACAACCATTATGCTAATGGTCACTATTATACTGATCACCATTGACTCCCTCCATAACCAACAAATTATTTGAACATTTAATGGTCTTAAACAAGCAAGTTGACAACAAGGAACTTGATTACTGATTAAATAATGCCATCAATGGCTCAGATAGCTTGACCAAATTGCTCAGTGATATTAGTTGTTTCTTAAGAATCAACCCATTGCAGTCATGTCTGTAATATGATTGCAAGAAAGGTTCTTTGTGTACAGAGTCAGTAAAGATAAATTTTCGTGCCAATGGGCATCCCCCAATGTGTTGTATAAAGTCACTTAAACCTGTCAAACTAAAGATAGATCTATAACATGGCATTCATAAAACTCAGAAACATAACGAGAAAGACAGGATAGATCTGTCATGCTCCCATCATGAACCTTCAAACATTTTTTCTCAATTTACAGAGCATGATAGGAGAGCGAGCAAAATGTCCTTTTACTTGAAGGTTACAATGCTCAAAAAATTCAGTATCATTCAGGATAAAACAGTTTGATATTGGCATTGTTTTTGGACTTAATAGGTTTCTCTGCATGACCACCTCTCAGTGACTGCAACATAGACAATCTACAGGATGCATTGCATAAATAATACTGTTACTTTGGCAGCATCTTGCTCTCAATTTACCAAATGCTTAGTAATTCATATCTGGTTAGTATCACTCAATGCATTATATGGTTTCTTAAGTGTATTGTACTCTGCCTTTGAAATTCATTCTGCTAAAATAATTCGAGCAAACTTCAGAGGGAAAGAACAATGTGTTAACATTACCATTTTACGTATGTGGTGTTATTGCATAGGGAGGGGTTTTTAAGCAAAAAAACTCCAATTTCCTTTCTAAGTCATGGACTGTTCTGACGTGGACATATATTACTGGTGATTCATTGCAGCTGGGTTACAACCTGGAATTTCCTATCTCACAACATTACGAGGGTACAATCTTTGCAAGGGGATCGGTCACCACTACTGTTTCAGTCCATCTAGAAATGGGCAAAAAATGTGGCCTTGCCAACTTTGCTATTCCCTTGGAAAAATAAAGATACAAGCTGCTCACTGATTCATAATCACTTTATTCTTGAGGAATCAGAATGTACTGAATGCTTGTCTGCCAAACCATAGGGATGATATTTATATATATTTATAATTGGTTAAATACACTAATAAATAGTTCGATATGCATTAGGTCATCAAAGTTGTTCACTTCTTTACCTCAAAAAAAGTTAATGTTCTTTAAGAATGTACCAGAAAAATTTGCATATGTTTTTAAGACCTCAAGAAATTGCACAGAGTTGTGAACACAACCCAGTCAATCACGGAAACAGGCCTCCCCTCCATTGATTCAGTCCACATTTCCCGCTGCCTCAAGAAAGTAGCATACATAATCAAGGACTGCTTCCATCCTGGTCATTCTATCTTCTCCCTCCTTTCATCATGGAGAAGATAGAAAAGCTTGAGAACACGTACCACAGGTTTAAGGACAGCTTCTATCCTGCTGCTGTAAGACTCTTGAATGGACCTCTTATACAATAAAGCTGAACTCTTGATTTCTGAAATCTTGGCCTTTGCACTTTATTTGTCAACCTGCACTGCACTTTCTCTGTAACTGTAACACTATATTCTACATTCTGTTATTGTTTTCCTTTTGTACTACATCAATATTCTTAGGTATGTCATGATCTGCCTGAATAGCATGCAAACAAAAGCTTTTCACTGTATCTTGGTACATGTGGCAATAAATAACCAAATACCAATTAACAATTACCAATCCATTACTTGACAGATGCTCTTCATTGAGTTTAGGTTTTAACCATTCTAAAACAGTGTTTAAAACCTAAAAGAAGAACTTGTGTAGAAGACAAATTTTCAGGTTTAGATCACACAAGCCAATTCTCTCAGCAGTTCCATAATTTAATGTTCCTTGGGTCAATGATTTTTCCTTATAGTAGGAAATGGAAGATGATGTAACTTTGGTGACCCAGAACTGAGCAGGTGTAGACTCTCTTAAAAATGTATCTTCATCCTGGTTTGAGAAGCGGATCCTGCAGCCATTGTAACATTTTGTTATCTGTGCTAAAACTGGCATTGTCTCTCTGAGAAAAACTGCCAATGACTATATATCTCACTCATGCCTAGTTGGAGTTGGATTCAAAGTTTCCTCATTATTACAGGCTTGAAATTTATACCAGTAGGCACTAAAGCCAAGAAAAAGTGCTATTGTTCTTGAGGAAGGTATTTTAGGATTTTCTCAGTGCTTGTTTCCTGATTGTAGTAAAATCATAGTTTGATGATATTTTAGTTTCAGCACTAATGTGCTGCATTTGTGCGGTAGATCATTTAATGTTCTTGAAAGTGTCAGATTATGCACTTACCAGTTAAGTGCTGCATATTGCCTTACTAATGTATTGCTCAGTCAATACATTTATCTTACTCAAATGGAAATGGTATTGCTAGTGAAGCAGCAGGAAGAAAACTTGAGTTTTGCATTAAAGTTGAGCTGCCACTAGGTTACTTTTCATATTCTGGATTTTAGTGCATCTACTCAGCACCCTGCCAGTATGAACATAGCAGGAGAAGACCTGTGAAATAAGGAAGAACCTTCCTGTGACATCAATCCATCTTATCAGGCACATATGCAACTGGCCTTCTCCTCAGAGAAGTAAAGCATAGGAAAGATAATACAGCATACAGAGGCATCTCCTCTGAACAATATCTGACAAATGTAAAATATTTGGTGGCTTGCAAAGTCAGTAAGTCCTCAGTTCATATTAACCATGTGCTTCTTTGCATCAATGTAATTTTTTTACTCCTGCTCAGAGAAGATGCAGAGCACAGGGATGAAATAAGTTTCACTATAACCAGAAGTAGCAAACATCATCAAGGAGCACTGGACAGATGAGTTATATCTTTACAGTACAATCCATCCTGGCATTCCAAGTTTTCTGGAATAATTGCCACCCATTGCATATACCTTAATTTCTCCTCGAAGAGCTCACTATGTCGTCAAGAGACTGCAACACCAAGGGAGTAAAAGTATAATTTGGCAATGAACAATTTGCAAGCCTGCCTAAAGCATTTAACTCTGTGTGTTCTGGATTAGTTGACATCCTATTCTAAGGTTATGCTACACTAATTCATACCAAAACAAAGTTCATGCAATATATCTGGGTCTCGACCCGAAATGTAGACTATTTCCCTCCACAGATGCTGCCTGACAGCTGAGTTTTTCCAGCAGTTTGCTTTTTGTTCCAGATTCCAGTATCTGCAGTCACTTGTGTCCATTTTGCTATAATGCTTCGACAAATTAAATCAGCTTAAAGCTACTGCCTGGTAGTTGTATTCATTTCAGATGTGTTAACCGTGCACACTACCTGTATTATGTGATTCTCTTGTGGAGGAATTTGGTGTGATGTTTAGCAAAAGAATTTCATTGATAGCCAATTCTGATAGCCATGGACCTCCTTGAACTGTGCATTTCAATCAACTACATCCTGAATGAGGTGATTGAGCGATGGTTCTTGCAATTCAGTCATGTTCTGGTATGCCTAGTTCACTTGAGGTGGTAGGGAAGATTAGATTTGCTCCTTTACTCATTGATTCCTTGGAATGCCTGATCTATGAATTGATATTGTACACTGTTTAATGCACTAATGGAGATAGTGAAAAGTAAAATCTTTTTCCAGATGACTTAGTGCCTCCTAACTTCAAATTGCAGCTGCTTTAAAAGTTGAATGATTCTTTATTTCAGTGGCTGGCCGTAAGTTAGTCCACATTCACATATCAGGGTAGTTCTAACAGTTGACAAAGATGTGATTGGATGCAATTGAAGTGGCTGGCTATTATTTATTACTTGATCTTTAAATGTACAACACCTTTTACAGTATATGAGAGATATAAAGTTTCTGGATTCATGAAATACGAGTTGCAAGTCATGGAGTTGTGTGAATTGAAGTAGATTGATTTATTTGCAAAATATGCAACCATTGTTAATATAACAATGCACTACATATTTCTGATTATTATAGAGAGAGGGGGATGGGTACTAATTTTTCATTGATGAAAATATACTCATTATTTTTTTAAAGGGTTAGTCAATGACTCTCCTAAATCATTGTAGGTGTGTTCTTGATCATCCCCTCTCTGTCTGTTACCAAAATAATTTGCAGTGTTACTGATCTGTTTCTTTTTGTAAAGTCCTCTTCTTTCTACCTGGACCATATTGTTCAACCTTTCTTCCAGTAGGTCAAACTGCATTGTATATTGGTCAGTTACCTTTTCTGAATGAAAAAAGTTGACTCAGTCTCCAGCGCTGTAATGGAGAATAGATGCCAAATATTCTATATGTGTCTCCAAATGTGAATACTAATCACGGTTAACATTTGCACTAGAACTTGTTAATCTTACTTTGCTAAAGTCAAATCTGCCTATGAAAGGCATTAAGTTCTTTGATAATTCTCTGTACTTCTTTGAAATATCAAACATTTTTTGAAAAGAACATTTAGAATAACGGAACATGTAAGGAGACTGAATCCTCCTGCTTCAGTGTATCACATCATTTTAAAAGCCTATCAGTCACTTCCCTGTACTGCAATGTCGAACAGGTCTTGAGCCTCATTTTAAGTAAATGAACCCTTGGCAGCATGTTGGCAGTTTCATGTCCATCAACTAATGAAGGAGACCAGACAAAGGGACCCTTTACTAGACTGTGGTTAAAGCTGTATCTCGTCCAAGTGGTGAACGTGCCTGACTCGTTCTGCAAGAGTTATTTACTTTTTTTTTGAGTCAGTGGCATTTGCAAACCCTGACAGCTGGGGCCTGATATTTTGGCTTTTGGGTGAACAGGTTTGCAACAGTTATCCACAGAAGCAATTCACCACATTGCTTGTGCTCATTTAGCAAGATAAATTAAAATTTCAAAGGGGTTAACTAAAAAGACGAATAGATTCATTGTTTCAACAAGAATCCAGTTGTTTTGATCATGAATGTGGCTGACTGAAGCATAACTATTCTGTTCACAGAATATTACTGTTCATAAAGCCTAATATATAGCATGACCAGGTGGAAAACAAGTTAATCTTCAGCCACACATGAGGAATTAAGTGTTTTTTTCTAGGGTTAACAAAATGTAGTGAAAGTGGTTGAAAGATCTTTGAACCACAGGCCAGAAGTGAAATATTAAGTTGACTCCATAAGTTTGTTGTTTTACACTGGTGAAAGGTTTGGTTGCAAAAAGGAAATTTCCCCTAAGTTTTCTCATTCGTTTGTTGTCTTCTTTCTTTTAAAAAGGATGCACTCGTACTTTGATACCAGGAGTGTTGAGATGACAATTTATAAAGGAGGAGTTTTAAACTGAAATTGAAATTTCAGCAAGGAATTTGTCAACTTTCTTAAAAGTTCTTTTGTTAGCTTGGTGGGCAGGTATATTTTATGGTGTAAAGCCATATAGTCCAGTCTGTGTGACCAAACTAAAACAAGTTCAGTTTCACTGGAATGAAAAAAGAAATATTTCAGTTGCATTCACTGATCCTCCCTTTTTCAAAGCTGAATTGTTTTCTTCTATATCAACTTTGCCCAACAATTTTGTTTCTGCACCACTTTCTTGAAGGTGTTAACTCCTTGCTGGACAATGGTTCCATGGATTACAGTCACCTTCTGGTGCTTCACTTAAATGGACTTGATCGTCTGTTAATCTTGAATGTTGGGGGAGACAATTCAATTAGAGGGGAAGATTATTTGCAGGGCCACAGGGAAAGAGCTAGCATGGACTTGAGGAGACAAATTGCCACATCTGTGCTATGATAGCCATATAATTCTGATCGGTGCCATGGTCCAGCCTCCTCCATCCCTCAACAGTGTTACATTATCAGATTAGTAATCCATAGGTCTGGACTAACAATCCAGGAAAACCAATTTCCATCATGGCAGCTGTGGAATTTAAATTCAGTTAATTAGATAATTTGGAATTTAAAGAAAAGCCAGATGGTGACAAACAAACTATCAGACTGTTGTAAAATCCTGTCTGGTTCACTGATATCCTTCAGGAAATCTGATGTCCTTATCCAGACTGGCCTATGTGTCACTACAGTCCATTGCAATGTGAGTGACTCTCAGCTGCTTTCTGAAATAGCTCAGCAAACCATTCAGTTATATCATTATTGCTACATTAAAACAGAATAAAGATAAAACTGTACTAAAACTTGGCATTGGATTCAGCCATGGGAAAGTTACTCCTTGCAAAGTCTTCCTATAGAACCTCTGGATACTGGGGTCACAGGCAGAGTTGTCCTTCAGACTAGTCAAGCAACACCCTGATATATTTGTACTCACAGAATCATACCTTACAAACAATGTGCTAGACTCCTTGACCAGAATCGCCGGGTATCTTCTGTTGTGATGGCAGGACAGTGGTACACAGGTGGGAAAGAGTAATCCTCAGAGCCCTCAACATTGATGCCAGTCCCATGAAGTCTTGTGGCATCAAATCAAACATGGATAAGGAAACCCCCTTCCTCAGCTGATGAATCAGTGCTCCTCCTTGTTGAATACTGCTTGGAAGAAGCTCTGAAAGTATTCACAGAACGTGCTTTGGGTGGAGAGTATCATTACCCATCACCAAGTATGGCTTGGTGGCATTACCACTGACAAACCTGGCTGGGTTCTAAAGAATATAACTTCCAAACTGATTCTGCAGCACCAAAATTTGGCAATTTTATGAAAGGCAGCTAATTTATTGCTGCCAGTTTTCTGACACAATCAGCAGTGAAAGTCATCCCCACCTCATCAGCATTCGATACCTCAACAGTTATCTTACCACAATCCCTTTCTGATAAGCAGAGAGGATTCATTATTTTACTTCATTTTGTAGGCCCTGTTTGGAAACAAAGTTTGTTTAAGCTATATAAATCTTATTAGATTTCATTTTTATTCATGTTTCTTTTGTCATTGTTCTTATCTGCATTATTGATTTTTTTAGTTTGATTTTCACAGATGCTGTTTGACCTGATGAGTTTTCCCAATATTTTTTCTTTCTATTTCCATTCTATAGTTTCTCTTCCCTGTGTTACAGATCAGGTTGCTATTTGGTGAATGTTCCTTTAAGACATAGTGCAGTAGAGTAGTGTGTGTGTGTGTGTGTGTGTGTGTGGTGTCATCATGACCGCAAGCAGATTGCAACGTGCTGATGTTTTTGCTCAGTGAATCAGAGAGTGAGAGTGAGAGAGAGAGAGAGAGAGAGAGAGAGAGAGAGAGAGAGAGAGAGAGAGAGAGAGAGAGAGAGA
>JAUZTB010000033.1:32306481-32322462 GCA_034780895.1 Rhynchobatus australiae | reverse complement strand
TGTCCAATAAAACTTGAGGAACATTCATAAGTGGCATTCCATAGAAATTCGTGCCTGGAGTACATGCAGGGATTAAAGAGTGCATGCTCTGGATTTTGCCAGTTATTCCATTCCTCTGATACTGCATTATTCACCGATTAAATTAGAAGCTTGTTGATGAATTTTAAAAGGAAAGTAGATTAATCTGGCTGTATTAATAAACTCAATGACACTGAGAGGTACCCGAGGGGATTTTTTGACCCTTTGAGTTGTCCAGGTCATGGTCATGTTTCTGTTGTGTGTTTAGGAGAGAAATGAATGCTGATTGACAGAGACGGCAGATGCATGTTGAGTGTTCCCCATCCAAACTGTGCTCCTCCACCTGTTCTCTGCCTGCTCACATCAGTCTCTGACCTGCTGACCAATTTCTACTCCCAAGAGCATCTGAGTTCAAGCATCCTCACACATATAGAGACTGAAATTCTTTGACAGCCCCTAAATTACACCAGGAAATTTGGGCTTTCTGTTCCCACCAATTTTCTCTGAACCAGTTTTTCTTTCCTTTCTTATAGCCATTTCCTTCTTTCTGGGAATTGATTGAACAGATGCATATCCCCATACAGCCTCTCACCCATTCTTCACATGTGAACCTTGACAGCAAGGGGCAGCTAAGCCATGCTGAACACTCTCAGTTCCCACAGGGCACAAACTGTTATTGTCCCATTCTAACTTCCATGATGAAAGGGACCCTGCTTGATTTTATTTATCCCTGCCAGCCCAGGGTAATGATTCCAAGTAAGTGTCTTGAGTAGCCATTATTACCTCAAAATTCTATCACATCACTGAAATCCATTTTAGAGGATCACAGTGGTGCAGCTTGGAAATAGGCCATTTGCCTATTGAGTTTTCACCAATCATAAAGCATCCATTTATATCAATCCTCCACACTTTATTCTCCCCACATTCACAGTAATTTCTCCCCCCACCTCCAAATTCTACCCCTCATTTACACACCAGGGCAATTTACAGTGGCCATTTAACCTACCAATCTGCTCGTCTTTGGAATGTAGAAGGAAACCAGTGCACCCCAAGGAAACCCACGAGGTCAAGGGGAAAAGGTGAGGTTCCACAGACGGTGCTTGAGGTTTACATTGAACTTGAATTGCTGGAGGTGTGAGGCAATAGCTCAACCAACTGCATCACTAATGTTCCTTACAATTGAGATACTTAGGTGAAGGACAATGATAATACTGCAGGTTTAAGATTTGCAATACTCATTCACAGAACATGACTATCACAGATAAGGCCAGCATTTAGTGTGCATGCTGAATTTCTCTCAAAATGAATGGCTTGCTGGACATTTCAGAGTGAACATGGAACATAGAACAGTACAGCACACAAACAGGCCACTCAGCTCATAATGTCCTTGCCAGCCATAATACTAATTAAGAAATTGGTGCAAGTAAAGATCAACCATCACATTACTGTGCATGGGGCAGGTTGTGGCAGAGAGAAGACTTCCTTCAAAGAAGGACATAGTGAACCAGTTGCAGTTTCATAGAAACCCAACAGCTTTATGATTATCATTGCTGGATGCTAGATTTGTTTTCAATTAACCACATTTAAATGCCCCAGCAGCTGAGGTGGGATTTGAACTCATGTCTCTGGGCCAACAGCCCAGACTTCTGGAATGCTAGTGCGGGATATTAACCACGTCCTTAACACTAAGCTGCTATGGCCTTTCCACTGTATTACTGAACCTTTGCAGCATTATTAAAAATGAGAGAAAAGGTGAAATAAAGCGTAAGAAATACTGGAAAGAGAGCACGTGGCAAGAGAGGAAAAAAATAGAGATTTTCACAACTTTGCGGAAAAGGAAAAGAGTAAGGGTGGAATGAATGTTGTTAATATAGTGATAATGCAATAAAGAGAAAAAACATTCACAATGGCATATGTGACACTTGGAAGGAATATGTCTGGAGGAAATTTAACCACTAGACCAGAGGCTTTCAACCTGTGGTCCACGGACCCCTGGACGTCCACAGTGGGTTGCCAGGGGGTCCACGAGCAAGCCAAGACAAAAATGGAAAAGCGACCTGTTACAAAGATGAAGCTTACTTGCTTGCTCCAGTTTTCCACTACAGGAAGTCCCCGGGTTACGAGTGAATTCTGTTTTTGAGACTGTTCGTAACCCGATTTTGTATGTAACTCGGAACAGTGTCCACGCATGTGCACTTGGGCTGGAGATCACAGCTGCGCGTGTGCATTTGGGCCAGGGATCACGACCGCACATGGCCCCAGCTGCACATACGGGGTTGGGCAAAAGAAGTTGTACCACCTCCGTGGTAGGATCGGGGGCCGGGCCCGCTTACGATCAAATACAGATCAAGACCGAACATTGAGGATGACATTCGCGTATGTTTGTCACACATATCACTATGTTTGGACAAACTCCGCAGTGCAAAACAGGCACAACCTTCGCATTGAACTGAACACTGAAAGACACCGCTGGTAATTATCGGTGATTGAAATAGTCACTATTTCAATAGGGCCTATGTGCAGTTATTTAAGTGTTGCATACATGAATTATCGATTGTTTGATTTTGTTGGCTTTGCAGGTCTGCCATCTAACAAGGACATGTTCTGGGGGGGGCCACAGCATGAAAAAGGTTGAAAACCACTGCACAGATCAAGTAAAGCAAAGAATGATGATAGATTACCTTATGGAGAGAGTTTAAAGTTTGGAGGTCAGAGAAGAATAGCTCAGGTTCAAGATTTCATGTACTGTTCTGTGACTGGTGAACACTTTCCAGAAGGGTCTCCTGGGTTGAATATTCATGAGAGAAAAGGACAGGATAGTGCCAGAAACAAAGTACTGTTCCAATATAGTAAAATTGAAGGTGACTTCAACAACTATTCAGACACAAAATTGATACTAGGATAATTTTTTTTTTACTCAGAGTGGTCAGGGTCTGGAATGCAAAAAGTAGTAGTGGAAGCAGATTCAACTTGTAGCGGTCAAAAGGTATTTGGATATATTTGAAAGGAATAAGAATTGCAGATCTGTGGGAAAAGAGGAACCCAGTGGGACCAGTCGGACTGATCTTACAAAGAGCTGGAACAGACTCAACCAGATGAAAGGCCTCATCAAGGTTTTATGCTTCCCATCTATGTGCTCATAAGGGTGAAAAACCTGTGACCTGAAGAGCTACCTGCTCTTCACCAGCGCTTAGGAATTTTATCAAGCACAGGCAGCAAATTCTGCAATGGCCCATTCTGCTTATTGAGTGGCATAAGGGGCTGTTCCTTGAGAAGATAAACATGAAAACGCATTCATTTGTGAGGCTCACGCAGCTCATAAATCCATTCATAATTGAAATTAGGCACAAAAGCTATGAATAAATATAAAGATATAATTGAATTCTTATTTATACATTTGTAATAACTTCATAGATAATAATGCAAATCTTTATGTACTCCTTCGGGATTCCCTTTGCATAATCAATAAGAAAACACTTTTGCTCTCCTATATGTACATGTATGCAAATATTTATACTGGTAAAACATATATTTTTAACTTGGAGTGAAAAACCAATAATTTTTTCCCTCAAATCTTGAAACCTCAGCAATTTTCTTGATATGATCATAAGTGAAATAGATGTCTGGGATTCCTCTGACTACTAATGTTTATTCTGATATCAGTTCTTGAAGCAACAACTTTAAAAGTCATGATGGGCGAAATACTGTAAGCTAAATAAAAAAAAAACTAGAGTGAGAATGAGAGTGGGAAGCTGTTTTTGAAAAGGTAGACCTGTTGTTGTTCTTGTTGCTGTGGTGAGTTGACAGGCCTGTTGATTATCTGATTGGATAATTCGGCAGCAGCTGCCAATAAAAAGAAGTTTGGGTCAAGTGGAGCGGCCATTATTGGAGAGGACGGTGTTACAGTGGGGAGCTGAGGCTTTGGCATGAAGAGGCGGAGTAGGTGAGCAGAGGCTTCTGGTAGGTTCTCTTTCTTTCTTTATTATTTTCTTTGTATAGAACAGTGGGACTGGCAGTCAGGGCAGAAGTCTGCTCCTCCTGTAGGATGTGGGTTGTCAGGGAGACCCCCAGTGTCCGTGATGACCCCACCTGCAGGAAGTGTGTCCAGCTGCAGCTCCTTACAGACCACGTTAAGGAGATGGAGCTGCAGCTGGATGAACTCTGGATCATTTGGGAAGCTGAAGAGATGATAGGTAGGAGTTACCAGGAGGCAGTTACATCTAGGGCGTGGGATGCAGATAGTTGGGTGACTGTTCGGGGAGGGAAAAGGATAGGAAAATATGGCAAACTAATAAGTGGCTGAAGAGTTGGTCCAGGGGGCATGGGTTCAGATTTGTGGATCATTGGGATCCCTTCTGGGGTAGGTATGACGTTTGCAAAAGGGATGGGTTACACCTGAATTTGAGCGGGACCAATGTCCTTGTGGGCAGGTTTGCCAGAGCTGTTAGGGAGGGTTTAAACTGGGATGGCAGGGGGTTGGGAACTGGAGTGTTAGATTAGAAAAAGGTTGGTGTCACTTGTATGTGAGCAGGCAAAATTTTTAATTTAATTCTTTGACTTGTAAGTATTATTGTGTTTTGATTTAATGTTATTTTTAAAGTTTTCTTTTTTATTTATTTAATTTAAAAAGTTCTTTTAAATTTTTCCCTAAACCTTTTAAAGCCCATAAAAGCTGTTAAAATCACTTTGAACTTTGACCAAAGACAAAGTTCTGCTCACAGCTTCACCATCATTGCTACGGTGGAGGGTGAGGGGTGGGGATGGTACCAGGGACAAGTCGCATCCAAAGCCTGGTTGTCGTCTGGACCTTGCCATCTGAATCAATGAAGCAGAGCGTCGACAAGACCAGCCCTCCACATTTGACCCAGGTAAACATAGGCATGCAGGTACTGCAGGTGGACATTCAGGGTGACTGACTCAGGCCTGCAAGGTCAGGTCATAAGTTAAAGAGCAATACAGCACGGATACAGAGAAACAAAGGACTGCGGATGCTAGAATCCAGGTGAAAAACACAATTATGCTGGAGGAACTCAGCAGGTTGAGCTGCTGACTTCCTCCAGCATCATCATGTTTTTCATACAGCACGGTTACAGGCCCTTCAGCCCAACAAGTCCATGCCGACCATGATGCCCACCCATCCAGTCACAATTTCCTGCAGTCGGCCCATATCCCTCTAAGCCCTGCCCCTCCATATACCTATCCAAGTGCTTCTTAAATGATACTTTTGTACCTGCCTCAACCACTTCTTCTTGGAGCTCGTTCCACATACTCACCACCCTCTGTGTGGGAAAAAAAAGTTGCCCCTCAGGTCCCTTTTAAATCTTTCCTCTTTCACTCTAAATCTATGCCCCCTGGTTTTGGACTCCCCTACCCTGGGGAAAAGACTGCTACCATCCACTTATCTATTCCCCCTCATGATTTTATAAACCTCTATAAGATCACCCCTCATTCTCCTACGCTCCAAGGAATAAAGACCTAGCCTGGCCAACCCTGTAACTCTGGCCCCCTAGTCCTGGCACCGTCCTCATAAATCTTCTCTGAACTCTTTCCAATTTAACCACATCTTTCCTATAACAGGGTGTCCAAAACTGTACACAGTACTCCAAGTGTGGCCTCACCAAGGACTTGTACAACTGCAGCATAATGTCCCAACTCCTATACTCAGTGCCCTGACTGAAGGCCAGCTTGCTAAATGCCTTTTTCACCACCCTGTCTACCTGTGACGTGCTTTCAACAAACTATGTACTTGTACTCCTAAGTCCCTCTGTTCCAATACACTCCCAAGTGCCCTACCATTCATAGTAGAAGTCCTACTCTGGTTTGACTTTCTAAAATGCATCACCTCACACTTATCTGTATTGAAATCCATTTGCTAGTCCTCGGCCCACTTCCCTAACTGATCCCCCTATAATCTACAATAACCTTTTTCACTATCAACAACATCTCTTGATTTTGTGTCATTTGCAAACTTGCTGATCAAGCCTTATGCATTTGCATCCAAATCATTTATATAAATAACAAATAACAGCGGTCCCAACAATGATCCCTGTGGCACACCACTAGTCACTAGCTCCATTCTGAGAAACAACCTTCAACCACCCCCCTAACTCTGAGCCGATTTTGAATCCTCCTAACTAGTTCTACCTAGATTCCATGGAACTTTACCTTCCAGACCAGCCTACCATGCGGGACCTTGTTGAAGGCCTTACTAAAGTCAAATAGATAACAGCCTTTTTGGTTACATCTTCAAAGAACTCTGAAAGGTTTGTCAAGCACAACTTTCCACGCACAAAGCTGTGCTGATTCCTCCTCATCAGACTCTGTCCATCCAAATGCTGGTAGATCCTTCTCCTCAGAATTCCCTCCAGTAACTGAAGACAGGCTGACCGGCCTGTAGTTTCCTGGCTTGTCCTTGCTATCCTCCTCAAACAATGGAGCGACATTAGCCAGTGGCTAATGATGAAGCAAATATCTCCGTGAGGGCCTCTGCGATTTCTTCTCCAGCTTCCCACGAAGTCTGAGGATGCACTCGGTCAGACCCTGGGGATTTATCCACCTTAATGTGCTGTAAGGCTGGAAATACCTCCTCCCTAGTGATATGACTGTTCTTGGATGCTGCTGATATTTCACAAATAAAGCAAAATAACTTTAAAACTTGCCCATTACAATGGAACAGTTCTTGTTGCCTGGCTAGTTAAAACTGTTATTGTTATTACCTTCTCACTTAGCTCCAATTACATTAACCACAACTTCATTTACAACTTTTAAAGCCTGAAATTTAAGCCAGGGTTGAAAATTTCAGCAAAGATCAATTATTCCCTAATTAAAAAATGTAGAGTTTCCATTTCCACATGGTGTCTTTTAGAATTGTTTGAAATAGAATGGCTAAAATCTAATGACATCTAGTAAAGAGAGAGCAAATCTGTGAAGAACCTTTAACCTTCTGGAATATTATAACCATAACTTTCAGTTTCTTGATAGCAGGTTTGTGCAATCATTTTTTTTCCTGAGAAAAGAACAGGAAAGGAATCTGCAGCCTAGAAAAACCATGGAAATATTGAGATTTGCTGTTAAGAGCCCAAAGATCACTTGGGACATTGATTTTTTGAAGCTGAATAATAACTATAGAGGGGATAATGCATTCAGTGTTAAAATATTTCTGCATTTCAGTGAAATAAGCAGTTTAATGTTACATAACAACTTACAATGTTTACTCACATTAGTACTTTATCTGAACTGGACTTGTGAAGAAGGAGCTTTTAATTGAAATGGGCCTGGATTTTAGAAGGCAGAAGTAATTACATCTTTATTACTCTGCCATTTACAAGGTTCATGTGAACTCAAATGAAAGTCAGTTAATATCTCTGACTAATTTTTCAATCAAGTCTTGATCGAGGAAAGAAAGATTTTCTGCCTGCAGAAAGTGTAGTTTTCTGCTCCTGATTGATTCATTCAAAGCCTGGCCCTGCAACCTTGCATAAAAACACTAAGAAACCACAGTAACAGTGCACATGTTAATTGTGATATCTGTTGATAAAGAAGGATAAATATAGTCCATGAATCAGCAACCATATTTCAGTCCATGTCCTCAGGACAAGCAAAAACAAAGAAATCAGCAAAAGAAATCTTGGATTTAAGGAAAGAATTTGACTTTTTTTTCTCGATTTGCAGTGAATACTCAAGAGTAAGTAGAAGGTTAATGACCTAAGAAGATGGACTCTCTAAATTAGCTCAAGGAATTGGACAGAGAAGGTGAAGTGTTCTGAGGCCAAGTTATCTCAGCTGATATTTTGCTGATTTCGTGATGACACAACATGCAGGCATTCTCTTTGTCCAACCACAGCCTGAGAGCTATACTCACCAATTGACTTGACACCAGGCTGCCAATTATTTCCATATCACTGGATTACCTCATACACTTGCACAGCCTCAAGGTAACAAAGGGCTAAACATCAGTTGGAACAGTACCATTTTGCCTCAAGGCCACATTAGAATGTACAATCTCTTTCAAAACCATTATAAGGAAGATGAGAGAGGAAGGCAGTGCATGAGTTATCACACAGGCAAGCTGAAGAAGGGACAAAGTCAAGTTTATTATCATATGCACAAGTACATGTCTGAACTGGTGTAATTAAAAACCTACTTGCTGCAGCATCACAGGCACATGGTATCACATAAGCAACATTCACAAGAAAAACCTAAATTAAACATAAATTATACACAATTTTTACAAGAAAAATACAATTAAAACAAAAGAAGTTCATTTTAGTGCAAAATGAGAGTGGTCATAGTGTTGCTAAACTCTAGTGGTGATTAGGGTTTTGTCAATTGGTTCAAGAATTGAATGGTTGAAGGGAATGGCTTCTGTACCTCCTGCCTGATGGTAGCTGTAAAAAGATGGAATGGCCTGGATGGTGGGGATCTTTGATGATGGATGTTGCCTTTTTGAGGCAGTGCCTCCTGTAGATACCATCGATGGTGGGGAGGGCAGAATCCACTACTCTCTGCAGCTTCTTGCATTCCTGCGCATTCGAATTGCTGTACCGGACCATGATGCAACTTGTCAGAATACTTTCAACAGTACATCTGTAGAAGTTTGTTAAAGTGGAGTACACTCAGCCTCGATCAAAACTTCCCCACTGGTCATATTTCATTCCAGCACTGCCTAGAATCAAAACACTGCGTCCATGTGAAAATATTGACCCAGTGCTGAATGACAGCTCTGCACAGTAATATTACAGCAGCCAAGGTTGTGTAGGACCTTGCTCAGAGCAGCACAGCAATGAAATTTACATCAATGATTTCCTGGGAGGAGATAAGGCAGGTACAACCTGGAAACCTTGATACTGGAGTGAGCGTAGGTATTGGGGCGACTGATCAGGCTTCTGCAGGGGGCAGAGCAGTGATGAATCACCTGGAATACCCTAAGCTGCCTTAGTGCACAAAGTAATAGATCACAACCAGAGAGATACTCGACCAGAATTGAGATCATGTATATTGTTTACTCTGCGAGCTTCACACAAGTAAGGAATTTCATTTCACCCTGGTGCACGTGACAATAAATTAATCTAATCTGATCTGAACTGACCTGTGGTGAGTGGTGACATCTGCTGGTTTGTTCACTGCTTGAGGACAGCTCCTGCCTGGTGGAAGAGCATCTAACTTGTGAGGATCAAGCTGGGTTCTTTCCTGGATGAATGTGAAAACAAAGTTGTGGCCTCCTTACAATGCCAGGCCCCAGAATTCCAAAAAAGGCTTTTAGAACTTATTCTCACAATGTGGGGCTCCTGGCTAGGCCAACATTTGTTGCCATTCTCTGGTTGCTTTCTGTGCTAACCCTATGGTGCTATGTGCCTGTGATGCTGCTGCAAGTAAGCCTTTCATTGCACCTGTGCACACATGTATTGGTTTATTATTGTCACTTGTACTGAGGTACAGTGAAAACTTGTCTTGCATACCATTCGTACAGATCCATTCATTACACAGTGCATTGAGGTAGTACAGAGTACATTTAGGTAGTACAGGGTAAAAACAATAACAGAATGCAGAGTAAATTGTCACAGCTACATGGAAATGCATTGCAGGTAGACAATAAGGTGCAAGGTCAAAAAAGGTAGATTATGAGGTCAAGTGTCTATCTCATTGTAAAGGGAACCGTTCAATAATCTTATCAGCATGGCATAAAAGCTGTCCTTGAGCCTGTTGGTATGTGCCCTCAGGCTCCTGTATTATCTGCCTGATGGGAGAGGGGAGAAGAGAGAATGAGCCGGGTGGGTGGGGTCTTTGATTATGCTAGCTGCCTCACTAAGGCAGCGAGAGGTATTGACAGAGTCCATGGAGGGGAGGCTGGTTTGTGTGATACGCTGGATTGTATCCACAACTCTCTGCAGTGTACTTGTGCGTATGACAATAAACTTGACTTTGACTTTGGTATGTTATGTTAGAACTGCATACAGCACGAGTAAGGCCACAGCTGGGGTAATGTGCACGGTTCTGGTCATCCGATTCCAGGAAAGATGTGAGGACACAGGAGAGAGTGTGATGATTGGATAGGCCATAGTTGTTCTCTTTGGAATAGAGGATATTGATGGGAATTTAAATTGAGGAGTACGAAATGATAGAATGCCTGGATAGGGTATGCAGAAAGGACTTATTTCTCTTAGTTTAGAGGCTAAAAGCCAGGAGGGCATAGGCTTAAAGTAATTGGTAAAAGGTCAATAGGGGAGATGAAGTCTGGATCCCACCATCAGGAATGGAGGTAGAAGTAAAAACTCCTCATCACATTTAAGCAATACTTGTTTGAAGAGCCATTAACCGCAGGGCTACAGATATGGATCAAGTGCAGGAAGGTGGCATTGGGCTGGGTGACTATTCTTTCACTAATATGGACATGATGAACAGAATGGCCTCTTTCCCTGTTACAACTTTATAATGATTCAACGAGTTTAAGCTAATGACCATGAATATAAAGGAAACGCCATGAACAAAAAAGCTATAACTGTTGGGCTAAAACAAAAAGAAAGATCTCATATTTTTTTCACCTAAACTAGTCCAACTGAGGACTATTCTTCGTTGAATGCTTTGAATGTGAGTAGAATACCCTGTGATAGGGAGGAGGGTCAAATTACAAGGACCAGATCTTGCTACTCACTAGCTAATTGTTCTGTAGTGAACTATTGTCTAAATCATTCCCTGACTTTTGCCCCTGTCCATTGTAATCTAGAAGACATGAGGTAGTCAGTGGACAGATGCTGGTGTATCTGATCTCCTGTTCTGCTGTTGGACTCAGCAGTGGGTGCAGCCATGGCTCTGGATCTACCACACCAGGCCTGGCCACTGCTTGTTATCTCTGAATACTTGGGTTCTGTCAGACAGAGGCCCAAAGAGGGCAGGTTTCTGGCTGTTTCTTCCATTATGGATGATCTGCGGGCATAAGGAAATGCCTAGAAATTTGTTAGTTCCATTTTTGGAGTACTTAAACATTGTGCATCACACTGCAGTAATAAGGCTTGGAGCTCAATGGCATCTGCATGGCTACAAGAATTCAGTGTGGCCGTGGGTATAGCATAAGGCCAAGTCTAGGGAGTGGGCCAGAACAAACATGATCTGGCCCATGGAATCTACAGCACATATACCAGCCATTCAGCTCATCAGGTTTATGAAAGGTTCATAGTGCTCTCAAAGTTCCTTCTGTTCTGTTTCAATTCATCGTATCAGTCTGTCTTTTTATTCCTTCCTCCTTCAATCATATTGCTTAATCTTAAATGCATCCTCATGGAATTATAATGCCACAACTGTTCATCGTCTTCTCAATTTCCTCATCTACATCGATATAATCTCCTATTTCTGTCCCCTCCGATCTAGCTTCCAGTTAGGTGAATCAATACTTTAGCCTCAAAATGTTTCCTGTAATAGCAATATTCTTATCCTTACAACAAACAATCTGCTGGAGGAACCCAATGGGTGGAGCAGCATCTATTGGTGGGGGGAGGTGGGGAGGAAATTCTCAACATTTTGGGTCGAAACCCTGCATTAGCATAGGGGTGCATTTGCTCCAGATTCTAGTATCTGCAGTCTCTTTTGTCTCCTGTTCACATTTTTTCCAGTTTCCAAATGAAGCAGTTTCTTCTGATTTCTAGTGACTATTTTAGATTGATTGCTTCTTAAATGGAAGTATTCTATCAGAGTCTATGAAAACCTTCTGCAATTTTACAGCCTCTGTTAGGGTCCACTCTTTAATATCATTGCGACAACTACTCCACGTGGTAGCAAGTTCTACATTTTAAAGAGTTTCTTTAACAGTTAACTGAGGATACCCTACAATATTGATTGGAGCAGCATTTAATATCACATATTTCTTGGTTGTGATTTAATAACCACAGTAGTGTAGCAGTTGGCGTAGTGCCAGAGACTCAGGTTCAATTCCACTACTGTCTGTAAGGAGTTTGTACGTTCTCCCCATGTCTGTGTGGGTTTCCTCCTGGTGCTCCGGTTTCCTCCCACATTCCAGAAGACGTACAGGTTAGCAAGTTGTGGGCATGCAATATTGGCACCAGAAGAGTGGCGACACTTTGTGGGCTGCCCCCCAGAACACTCTCAGGCTGTTGGTTATTAATGCAAAAGGATGCATTTCACTCTGTGTTTCGTTGTACATGTGACTAATTAATTAATAACCAAGAAATATGTCATTTTAAAAGAGACAAATTGGTTTTGCTTATGTACTTTTGTTTACCTTTGAAGTGAATTTAAACTGCAGGCTTCTTATTTATGTACATTTTAAATTTACATCCTGGAGTTAGTGGTCTGTGGGTGATGTTTGTAACTTCTTAAAAAATTTTCCATGAGAGATGTCAGCACTATGGAACTATGACCAAATTTCTCCTGCTTGAAACCAATTTGTCAGCTTTCGTCACTATGGGATTAGGTTCAGCATTGTCTACTTTCTGGCTGAAGCTCTGTCAGTACTATCCTTCAATTTATCTTAACCTTACCTAGAAGAGCACCCTTAATGTACAAGAATATTTTAATTTTCCACAGGAGTTGAGTGAGTTTTGTAGTTTGTTGAAAAATTATGGATAGCTTAATCTGAGGACTTGTTCCCACTTAGCTATCTCGGATAAAAGGAAAGTTACCTCAAAATATATGGGTTCTGTTTGACAGAGGTCCAAAGGAAGCACGTTTCCAGCAATTGTGGATGATTCGTGGGCTTAAGGAGAGATGCTTGGAAATTTATTGGCTCCATCTTTGGAGTATTTAAACACTGTGTATCATGCTGATTCACTTCAGCACATTTGGATTGCAGTTTTAGATTGCAATCATAGTGCATCAGCGCAAGTTTTTTTTCTGGCAACACTTCCATATAAGGAAAGTGATGTGGCTCCTGATACTTCCTGCTTGAATTTTTTTTGCAGCTGTCGCCAATAATGCATAGTAAGTAAATCAGGGCTCTAGCCTTAAAGGGCCCTCTCCACTGCAGGAAAAGATGCAGGCACCAATCTTTTAATGCCTGCTAGAGAGGTGAGGGAGCAGACCCACAACTTTACACACCATGATCTAAAGGTCCTAGGAATGAAATCTACATCCAGGAGGTGCTATGAAACAGAAGTTCATCTTCAACCTCTTACAGGGGGTTATGCAGAGCCAAAAGAACCCTACTTCCATTATAGAGCTGACGTGCACTACTACACCAGGGTCTGGTGATGCTTCTGTTCTAAGCAGCTGATGTTTATTCCACCAGCCATTCAGTCTCCATGCCTGTGTAGAGTCTCAGACTGGCCTCATTAGAACCTGTTAAATGTAACCAAGGAGTAGACTGCTGCTCTCCAGGAACAGAGGGTTTCCATCTGTGTTTACTATTTTATTGTATAAATATGATGCTTCTTCTTGAATTGTTATTAGTTTGTTCATTAAAATAATTCTGATTGGACATTACCTCATTTGGAACCCACCTTAAACTTGGCACTGAAGTTATTGTGAACATGAACATAGAGTACAGCACAGAACAGGCCCTTCAGCCCACAATGTTGTGCCAACATAGCCAATCCCTCCTACCTGCAGAATGTCCATATTCCTCTATTTTCCTCTCATTGTGCATTTGTACAATTGAATGCCTCCCCGGCAGCCCCTCCTTCCCCACCCAATCCCACCCCTGTTTGACACAGAGCTCAGTGGGTTTGAGTGGGGCTCAGAAGGGAAGCCAAAGGTAAAACAAGTCCCATATGACATGGAGGGAGGCTATTTTAGCCATTGATTCTGCCAGTTCACAGAGTAATCCCATTCTGCTACTAATTTGCCTTGTAACCTATTCTCCTAATTTCCCCCCAGATTCTACCACTCACATACACAATAGAGGTCATTTACAGTGGCCAACTTACCAACCTGCATGCCTTGGGATGTTGAGAAGAAACTGGAATATCCAGGAGAAACCCATACAGTCACATTGAGAATGTGCAAACTCTGCTCAGACAGAACCAAAGATCAGGATCAAACCTAAGTCAATGGAACTGTGAGGCAGCACCATCACTACCAACACCAGTGTGCACTGTTCTCCCTTTGCACCAATAAGGAGTCCCCTTCCCTATTTCCTTCTGCTATTCATCTCTCTGTCACACAGGGTATCTGTTTCTCAAAATTCTTTTACAACTCAGTGTTTCATTTGATTTGTTTAAAAAATGTATTCAATACAGCAACTTAACATTTACTTGCATTGGTTGTTACCTATTATCCTGGTAGAATTATCTCAAGCAATAACTTTAAAGGAATCCCAGGATCCACCTTATTTCTGGTAATCAACAGTGTTACTTTCCTGTTGCCCAGACCTCTGTCAAGGAAGAAACCTCCAAAGCTCATCAATAATCACACCTGATTGGAATTGTAGGGAAACCTTGATGGTAATTGTTTAATTCTGTGAGGTAATTCTTCATCCTTGCTGAATGGTGTTATTTAGGACAGGTGTTTTGAGTCAATGATAATGTAGCCTTGTGATAATTTATTTCAAAGAAGCTTTCAACTAAGCCATTTGCTGAATGGAACACTTTTAATGGTAAGAGGGATATGCCTCCTTACAGTTTTCAAGGGTTTTTATTTGTTTTTGGAGGAGGTGGATATGAGTGATAAAATAATTCCAGTTCCACAAATGACAACTATGTATTGGTCTTGTGATATTTTAGAACACTTGGGCACTTGCAATGTTTTTTTTTCCATTTGGTTCAGTTTGTCAGGTCCAGAGGAGTCAAATGAGGGAGTAGCAGAGACACTGATGTTTTCTTGTACTCCTTTCCCCACTGAGAATGGTTGCAGTGTCATTCACAGCCAATTAGCTCCATTCTCTTCGAGTTGTGATGATTTATGATGGGACAGTGAAGTGGAGTGTTTGTAACAATCACCAAGCAACTAATTTATTTTGGGCTGCGTGTCCAGAAAAGGCCTTCATCCTACACTACACTATGTCATCCTCATGAGCTAGCATGTTCTTGATATTGACCCTCTAGGCTTTCTATTCTCCTCAGATAAGTGTTGAACACTGTGCAGCATATAGCAGATGATATATAAAATCTATTTGATGTGGTGCACACTTGGATTAGTGAGGTTAGTGGAATCTTTGGATCAGTAGATGGCACTATCCACTGGAGTCTGGATCATATCATGCCTTTCATTGTAGTGATGTACAGTTGGAACTGAAAGCAGAGACAGGAGTCAGAAGCTAGGGAAGGAGGAAATTGTCCTTATTCTCCAAGATCCACTCCTTAAGAATGTGTTGTTTTATGAAAGATATTTGGAGATCAGTTCTAAGCTCTATAGTCCTGCCACATCTACTTATGAATAGTGGTAGACAATTAAACAACTCATTGGAGGAGCAAGCTCCACAAATATCCCCATTCTCAACGATGGGGGAGTACAGCACGTCAGGGCAAAAGAGAAAGCTGAAGCATCTGTAAGAATTTTCAGCCAGAATTGCTGAGTGGATGATCCATCTTGGCTTCCTCCAGTGGTCCCCAGCATGAAGAAAGTCTTGAAAGGATACAGCACCCTAAAGATCAGTTACCATTTATGGGCAGAGAAATGGCAGATAGAGTTTAATCTGGGCAAGTCTGAAGTGTTGCACTTAGGGAGGTCAAACGTAAGGGGAACAGTTAACGGCAGGACCCTTAACAGCATTGATAGCCAAGACGATCATGGGGTCCAAGTCCACAGCTCCCTGAAAATGGCAATACAAGTAGACAGAGTGGTAAAGGCGGCATATAGCATGCTTGCCTTCATCATTGGTGGTATAGAGTACAAGAGTCAGGAAGTCGTGTTGCAGTTGTATAAAACTTTGGTTAGGGTGCACTTAGAGTACTGCTTGCAAGTTCTGGTCACCCCATTACTGGAAGGATGTGAAGGCTTTGGAGAGGGTGCAGAAGAAAGTTATCAGGATGCTGCCTGGATTAGAGAGTATTAACTATAAGGAAAGGCTGGACAAAC
>JAUZTB010000033.1:32244678-32254708 GCA_034780895.1 Rhynchobatus australiae | reverse complement strand
AAAAAAAAATATAGCTGTGAGGAAAACATTTGCTCAAGGCATTGATTGTATTCTCTCAAGTAGTTCAAAAGTCAAAGTGAATTTATTTTCTCTGGAAGAATGAGGACATTGTTTTGCTGTCAATATCAATTTGATCCAAGTTTAAGCCAGGAATATCACTGTGCAATAACTAATATTCAAGATAATTGTTTTTATGTTTGCATTATGAATTGATAATTCATTTACTTATCTGCTACAATCATCCAAAGTTCTCTTGACACAGGAACCATTTCTTTAGTTTTGAACATTGTGCAGGGCACTCTTGAGGGGAGGTAAGAGAGCAAAATGAGAGAATTGTTCTTTTGAAATTACTGGAATCTATAATTCATCCAGAACCTTCAGATTCTTCATTGGATAAAGGTCATTAAGTTGTATCCAATGATTGCAGTTGTATTTCTTTGATAATTAAACTAAAGTAGTAGACGTGGGAATGTCTATGGATGTTAATTTATAGGAGCTTCCCAGAGGTATTTAATGAAGTCACTCATGAGGCTGTTAGCTAAAGTTGAAGCTGTAAGGATGAAGGCAGTGTATTGACCTGGCTGGTAATCTGATGGAGTAGCAGGGTTACAATGAATCATAGAATCCAATAAATGATGCACAGAAATGGCCCTACAGCCCACCTCATCCACGCTGACTGTGATGCCTGATGCCTATCTACATTAATCCCATCGAGCCATGTTAGGCCCGTATCCTTCTATACCTATCCTATCCAAGTACCCATTCAAACACCTATTAAACATTGTAATTTTATCTTCCTCCACCACTTTCTCTGACAGCTCATTCCAGATGTTCACCACCCTCTGTGTGGAAAAGGTTACCCCTTTAAATTTCTCCCCTCTTACCTTAAACCTGTGTTATCTAGTGCTATACTCCTCTGCCCTGAGAAGAAGATTCTGACCAGCTATCAAGAGCCCTCATAAATTTATTAACCTCCATTAGCCACCCCCCAGCCTCCTATATTCCAGAGAGAATAAACCCAGCCTATCCAATTATTCCTTATAACTGTAGTCCTCCATTTCAAGCAACATCCTGGTGAATCCCTTCTGCACCCTTTCTGTTGCTACCACATCCTTTCTGTAGTGTGGAGATCAGAACTGTACACAATACTCCCAGTGTAATCTAATCAATGTTTTGTACAACTGCAACATAATGTCTCAACTATTAGATTTCTCCACAGAATAAACTTTTGAGGTATAGCAGCAATTACAAATATTTTAATATCCTTTTTTTAAAAAAAATAATCAGAACAGGAAGGTTGTCTCTCTGCATTAAACAAATGATTCTTAAAATAAGTTGAACCATTTCATTTTTAGGTTTTTGGCTGCTGATTGATCAGTTAAGAAACTCATTGGTAAAGTATTAACTGCACTCATAATCTGCAAAAGGAATCAGAGCCCTTTACAGGGTATTTGTATTTAAACCAAGTCATAAACCAAATTTTTTCCATTTCCTGAACTAAATGAAGTAAGAAGTTTGAAGCTGATCAATTATGTTTTGGTGAATCCCCACACAACTCAAAACCTAAATTTAAAAAGAAATAAATACCTAGAAAATGATAAAATGCAGAGAGAATTCATGGGGGAAATCTCACTGAAAATGTACTGAACTAAACTCTGGTCTGGAGTTTACTTTTATGGACTCACTGTCCATGCTTGCTGTTCACAGTAACCACTCAGCTGAACATAACTCAATTGAATCTGGAAGTTTAGTGTTGTTTGGCCAGAAGGCTTGAACAATGTAATGGAGTAAGGTGGAGCGTCAGAACAAGCCCCATCCAAGGAGCTCATGTAGAAGCCTTTGACAAGTGGCAAAGTTGCCATCAAATTCCAGGCTATGCTGTTATCTTTTGTTTATAAGCTGTGAGCCAGCAGGGGTCTAGACTGATTGGTGTATCAATATCACTTTCTCAGGTATCAGTGATAGATGTTAAATTAAACTAACAAAGTGCTTTATTAAACAAAAGAAATTTTGGAGAGAGAGAGCACTTTGTTTTCTGTGCGCTTACTCCCAGAAACAAGAAGGCACCTTCAAAACAGAACCTTCTATACAAATCTAATATTTGCAGAAGCTTCTCCCTGAACATTTTGCACTATGTACAGGCAGGAGTTGATCAAATGCTGCAATTCCTAAATGGGTATATACCTAACATGAAAAAAGTTGCATATGTTAGAAACTGGATTGGTAAAATTTTACAGGATAATGGATACAATGTAAAGACAGCAATTCCATTTTACAGCAAATTCTATATTTGCATATCCCAGAAATTCCAAGCCTTTGTTATTTTTTCCTTGTAAGCGGTCATTGGCATTCCTCCATGCTGTCATCCTTCCCAGTGGTGCAACTAGTAGAGCTCTCCCTGCTCTATTGGAATTTAATCTAAATATCACTGGACAAATTGTAATGTTTCAATAAAAGCAAGTAAAAGTTAAAAGAAAGTGAAAGGCAGTATATATTAAACTAACAATACATCATTATAGCATGTGGAATTATTTATTTGGGATGCAACTGGAAGGAAGATTTGATGCCTTTTTTTAATCTAGAATTACATTTTTTTATTCTCCATTGTCTCTGAGGTTCTGTACTTTTAAATTTTCAATGATACCTGCTGCCATAACTTTTTCATGTGCAAGGGCAAACTTGAACTTTTCACAACAATGGATGTTTTTCCATAGCTAACTGCAACAAATTGAGTCCCTCATGAATAATCCTAACAGTGCTAGCACTACAAATCTATTACTCCAGAGATCCCCATGATCAATTTCTAGCATGTTCAGTGGGCCTCTTGAGGACTGTCACATGTTGCAAAACCATGACACTTTCTCCCAGATGAAATTTCAGGTTAATTTTTTTAAAGATAATGCTAAAGTGTTTAATTCAGCTCCTAAGGAATGAAATCCATAAAAAAGGAGACTGAAATTGGGGATGTGAATCTGATCCAATTAATACTTTTCAGTGTTGGAAACCTGTTAGACTTTCTTGGGATGTTCAGGTTTGATATATTTAAGTAAAGACAGAAAAGACATCAGAACCAAGGAGTCCATGTCAATATCATGGTAGATTTTTGAGTTGAAATAGTTTGATTGGCATCTCAGCTAATGAATCTCTGTGGTCCTGCAAAATGTCAACAAGTTCCAAACAAACATTGTCCATGAAATTTGTTTCTTTTATATGAAGGGAGCCTCTGTGCAGGAGGTAGGTTTTGACAAGTTGGTGAAACTGAACAGGAAAAGCCTGAAAATAAAGTCTACATTGGATTCTTCAATCCCACGTGATTGACTTCACTGATTTTGTGTCTTGATTTATGTAATTATACACAAAGGAAAGCAAATGGTTGGCTTATAGTTGGGATGTTTTCTAATTTTTTAGGTGGGTGAAAAACATGAGAGATTACAATACTCTCTTCACACAAAGGGTTTTATTGTTCTGAGCCCCAGGTTGCAGTTATGAATGACCGGATAATGGAAAGTGAAATTAAACTCTTGGTCTTGAGGAATACAGGTGTGACTTGGGATGCTGAACTTGAGTGATGATGTGGTACAGATTTAAAACACACAGGGACAAGCTTCTGGATTACAACAGGATTGTAGAAAGGAAATGTCATTGACTATGTACTGATTGTAAATTGGAAGCAGTATTGTTGGCTTGCTTAATCTGATATTGTGATCTGAGCTTTGGAGAGATGCAAGAATTAGAACTGTATAGGTGCTTGAATGGCTCAAACATCCACTGATGAACACAACCAAAAACATCTCGCTACTCCCTGACTTACTATGGTATGATCTAACATGTGCACCTATATGAGGCATGGTCTGTATGTTCATTGGTTTTGAATATTGGATTTTTATTATTCAGATCTGACTGGATGGCTTACAAACATGGCTGGGGTTACCATTTCCCAATTGTTCATTGTTCTGAGCATTTTAAACAGGAACTGTAGTCCAAGAGGTTTCCAGATTCCACTTGTGGTTTATATTGAAAATAAAAAAAAAGCAGATGCTTGAAATCTGAAATAAAAAAAACAGAAAATACTGGAAATGCTGAGCAGGTCAGGCACCAGTTGTAGAAAGAGAAATGGTTAATACTTCAGGTTGAAGACTCTTCAACAGAAGATGTTCAGTGTTGGTCTTGCTGATCTCAGCCAGGATGACCTGAGGGTGTTAAAATTGGCCATTAGGTTAAAGTTCAGGGTGGGAGGAGGGAGTAAAATTTCCACCCCTGATGTTGTTCAGTATTACCTGCTGAAAAACAAATATCTGGGTATCAGTACAGGCTCATGCTTGGCTCTGGTGTCCTCTGCAACCATCAACAATATTCACATAATCATAGCACTTTGAGGTAGGAAAGAGCATCGTGAACCATTAAAATTATACTTCAGGAAGGAGTCAATAGATGGAATTTCATCGTGGCGTAAAATGGGCAGTAGCGATCAGCCAGCTTCCTATTAACTTTTATGTCAGTAGTGTTTAAAGCTGTCCTACACTAAAGCACAAAAATCACCAGATGAAATTAAAGAATTATCATTATCATTTCATCACTAATGTATCTTTTTTACATCCACCAACTGACTGACTTCTTTCAAACTTTAGGTCCCAGTATCGTCTGGGGAAATTTCAAACATAATCACCACTTCCAGCAGCATATTCAAAACAGACCAAAGGGTTTGCATGTGGAAACACATATCCTTGAACTCCTTAATCTCACTGGTCATATATGGAAGTTTGATCTGAATGGTAATCCCTGTAGATCACAACTAAAGATCATTGAACTCAGAAATAAAATCAGTAGGCAGAGTGGCATAAATAAATATGTTAGATCAAACTCAAGATCTCAACAACTATTTCTCTTACACTTCAATAGGTGTCACTATGGGCTATACACATATATTCTATTTAATGCAATATATTTCATCACATATGCCCAAATAGCCTCAAATTCTAGATATTAAAAGAAAACACAGCACAATATAACAAGTATTGGCAGTTTTCCCGGGAGGTTGACATTTTGTGAAGATCAAGAATCTTTAACGGTAAGTTTTAAAACACGTTTTCAGATGAATACATTCAAAGTATAAATACATTTATTTGACAACTTCCTGCCCTTGAGATTTACTGAATTTAGCATACAATTTGCAGAGCTTAATAGTGACAGAGGAACCCATGATGTCACCTTTTGTTTGGTGCTCACAATCACATATTTTCCAGCAGAAGTAAAGATAAAAAAAAAAGTTCTGTATCACCTTATATGACCTCCACAACAGGCCAAGATGCTTTCTATCCAATTAATTTTTTTTTGGAAGGCCAGTCATTTCAGATCTGTTGGAAAAGTGACAGTTTGTTCACAGCAAAGCCTCAAAAATAGCAATATGATGAGCAGAAAGTTTGTTCTGCTGATGTTGATAGAAGAATAAATGTTGGCTAAGACATGGGATAAATCTTCTGGGCTTCCTTTAAGTAGTGTCATGGTATCTTTTCAGTCCATCTGCAGGTGCAGATGGTTTGCATTAAGGTCTCAGCTGAAAGAAGACACCACTGTAAGTATTGCGCTGGGTTTTTGTGCTCAAATCGCTGAAGTGGGACAACTGTTTCATTCCATTCTCTAAAATGTGGTGGAGGAGCCAGTTGCTTTGGGTAGCACAGGTCATTTTATCTCCCCTTTTCCAAAAGCCGCATAGATCTATGAAATATCTCAAGGCTGTCTGTGATATGCAGGAGGGGCTCTGAGATACCAATGTCCTATAAGGAAGTTTCATAACTGAAGCTAAACATATGACCTCGCCAAAAGGAAAAATAAAACTGGAATGGATTCTGTGTCTTGTTTTTATACCTAAAGATCATCAGACTCCTGATTCTGCACAGATGTAAAATGGATTACATCAATCCCCAAATCCAAATTTCCACATGTGTGTTAAAAGCATCTTTTTTAAATGGATTATTTGCAGTGCTGAACTGGTGCTATGAATTTAGAACACTGACAAGATAAATCTTCTCTTTTACTCAGCCAGTTATGATGTATGAAGCAGTAGTCAGCCAACAATGTCACTTTTGCTTTGAAGTTCCAGCATTATTCTGAAGCATCGTGTCCCCCATGAACCACTACACTCAATCAAATAATTTTGTATCGGTTCAATGCAAGTGGACAGAAATACAATGCATAAATCTGTTTAGAATGTGGCACTAATCGTCATTGTTCACCCTTGCAAAGTAAATGCCCTTCACAAAGGGAGATATTTAATGAAATAATAGATGATCACATTGCCAACTTAATGTCCCGGTAGGAAATTATGCATCTACCCCATCATGAAAAAGACTGAAAGATTGCATTCATTTTCAATCTCTTAATTTGATCAATTAAACATATATAATGCTTTTATTGTGACACCTGTACATAACTCATAATTCTGTCTCTCCCACATCTGCTGAGAGGACAATCTGTGCAGAATGTTTAAAAAATTAATGTTCGGGAGAAATCAGATACTGCTGGAAAAGGAGTGGGATTGTAATGTGTGAGTAATCTACATCCATTGTGTAGGACTTAAAATGTGCTTTTGCCTCTTTATCGTGATTTCATCATTTACTCAGTGCTAACTATACTGTTTATTGCCTTAGCATAAATATGCTAGATCCAATTATATAAGTGGTCAGCACTAGTTAATACTATCCAAAGCTGGTTGAAGCTAGCCAGCATGTTTTAGAAGGGTTTAAACAGTGTTGGAAGCAATTCCACAGATTTGGACAAGCCAATGATGAACATCCTGATTTTTGGAATTTATCTGGATGACTTGGTCAAAAATGGAGGGAAGAAAGGACCTCTACTCACTTGGGCCCATTAAGCCCTTGAGATCCTTGGTCAAGTGGTAGTGGAGCATATCACACTTGAGGCTGATGGAAGGAGCAATATCCCAAGGACATGGATTGCAGTGTCACAAGAGATTGAGTGTGTTCACACAGCAAAGGCATCAACTCTCATCTTTTGATAATGGCACCATTAGTCAAGCACACTGTTCCAGGCTAAACTCACTCACCTGCCAACAATCTATCACCCTGGGCTTGTACTGAATATTCATATGGACGTCACATACTTGCCACTATAAATAACAAGCCCACATTTCACAGCTTCTGCATGCTGCTTTCTACACAACCTTCACAGACAGATCACTCAGACATATTGCATGACTGTCATTTACAACTTGCCCATCTCTCACACGAGACTGGCATCAGCAGGTTGGTAGAGAACAAACTAATTGGCTTGCTGCCAGAAGGAGAAAATGCTGCAAGTCTAGCTAGGAAAACGACTGAGACCATTAAAGATGATGATTTGGTCATACCTAAACTTTTTCAATATATATCACTATCCCATCATCTCACCCTCGATACTGATTTTAAAAGATGCACCATTTACTCCCTCCTTCCACACCATAACTTACCTATGCACAAAGAACTCCCGTCTGGCAAAATAAATGGCTGTTAGCAAGAAAATGCAAGAAGAAAGCACCCCATCACTTAATCTGACACTCACAGCCAGTAGCCACATACCAAGCATGGGTATAAGAGCATCTTAAATGGCTGATCTGAATGTGGTGAGGTTGGATAAAGATGAGGGGGAAGACCAGATGTTAGCCCTTACAGATACAGCTGATGGGCATCTGTGATGAGCTGCTTCTGCCTGGTACAGTTTGGGAACAGGATACTAGCTCCAGTCCGGTTTGTGGTTTTGTTTTGAGCCTGGAACCCAATTTTCTCAGCATGGTGCCCAGCTCCATTTCAACACCATCAACCCAACCATTATGTAGCATCTGATGGCCAATGTCTCGGCTTCATTTGCAACACAAGAATACATTCAATGCTTAAGTGCCAGAATGGAATCATAGATGTCTGAGATGGAAGCTTGGAATGGCTTTCATTTAAGTCAATTTAAAGCTATATAAGCTGAGAGTATTGCCACCATTGGTCTGGATACAGGTACTTAAAGGGGCTTTCAGAACACTGTGGTACTCCAGCTACCTGTTCTCCAAAATATTACTGACTGCTAAGGCACTAAGTTCAGGGAGTGGCAGTTCCAATCGATATCTATTTGTGGATTTGCCTTGCACACATTTCTTGTGAATGTATGTAAAGAAAATTATTTGTAATGCTTTTATGTTTCCCCAAAATGAGATGAGGTTCCTTTCTAATTGCAAAGCTTGCTTTAAAGTCTTTAAAAATAAAGACCTTGATGTTCTTGGAAATAATTCACAGCCAAAATGGACTGAGTTTCCTTGGCATGCCTTATTTTAGGAATTAATCTTTATGTTTCTTTACTAAGAGTTTTTCTGAGTGGCTGCAAACAAATTATCACTTCACATGAGATCGAAATTTGACATCAGTCAGTTTTGCTAGATTATGCTGCCCAATATGCATCATATCTACCATTAATTTCCAGTAGCTTCAATGAAACTGAATTTTAAAATGAAATACAATGTGCAATCGCCAAAATATTGCATGATTAGAACAAGTAATCATGGATACCAAAAGGTGTTACTGGTCTGTAATTTTAATGGAGTTAAATACTTCCTGCTTTATAATGATTGCAGTAAAAACTTTAGGAAGACCTTGCTAATTTTCCACAATTTGCATTGAGGTTCAGTAATGTACACAGAATACTCATGAAAGGCATCTAAATCCTATCTCCGTGTGCATGTTAAATTTGATGCTACTGATTAGGTATTAGTTAGGAATAACTCTAGAAAGAGATGGATACAGTTCCAGTTTGAAGTCCAATCCATTGCACCTACATGCCTGAGGTTAGGGATGTAGTGGGTTATGCAGTGTGGTTTGACCTCTGGAATCCGAGTCTGAATATAACCCAGATTGATGGAATCAAAGTCTTATCACTTTGGCAGCTGTAAGGATTTTGCGTGAAGTAAATCTGACCAAACCAAACTTAGTTTTAGCAGCAGGAGTATCACTTATCCAACTTGTCACTGGCCAGTGTAGTTTGTTTCTATGGTATGAATTGATGGCAAAAACTATTATCTTAACAACAAAGGATTTCAATTTGAGATAAAAGCAAAATTGACATTTCTTCACTCCCAGTACTTAGGGTCATCGTGGTTAATAAAATTGCCTTATGAGATAATATTTAGCAATAGTTCAAAGCGTGTTGCAACGCACTGTAAAGACCCAGTGTACCATGATACGGCAGTTGCTACCTCAGTCACATTGCTTTTCATAAAATTTAAGTTGATCATTCCTTGGCAAGATTATACTTTGTAATTCTATTGCCCTCATTATGCTTTTTGTCATTCTGCTTTTTTCCTTTAACAGCTTGGTTCCATTCCCTCTATAATCGAGCTCTCAACATTAACATGAAGAGAGAGAGAGGGAGAAACCAGAGTTTGTTGAAGAAGCAAAAAAAAAATCTAGTTCTATACCAGCTTTGAAAAAGTCTTTACAGTTTATCTTTTCCCTTAATTCTCTGCAGCTGTGCAGAGTTTTTAAACTGTATGGAGCCAACACTGGAAGTACTGTAAATGCAGATTCAGGGTAACACTGAATCATTTTTTCATTGCTTTGCTTTCTGCAGTTAATCCTTTTCACTGGCAGGAATCCTATGAGTGGCCCATGACAACAGATGTTAGTAACTGATATAGCCAGTAATTGTGTCCAGTTAATGAGTCGGGATAATAGCAGGATAAGGACCTGGCCTAGCTGACTGGCTCAAACCAGCTGCTGCACCATTTTTTAAAGATAAATGTTGAATGAACAAAAGGATATAAATTTGTAAGTACCAAACACAAGTATTCACTCACATCTACAATGCCCATAATCATTATAAACTACGCTACATGAATTTTCAGCAAATTGAAGCATTTGCATTAAAAATAACTAAATTGTAGGAATTTCTTTTTAAGTATATGGTCAAGTTGGATGACAGATGGACAGCAGTGTCCAGAGCTTTAAAATCCAAGTAACTGAACAGCAAGGTTATGTAGAAGGGAGTGATGGCACTG
>JAUZTB010000033.1:31785958-31796904 GCA_034780895.1 Rhynchobatus australiae | reverse complement strand
CAAACAAGCAACTTGCTTTTTTGTTGTCTATAGTCAATATTGAACCAGGAAATTTTTAATCAGTTTTACAGTGTAATCAGTTACCTTATCATCCACATATCTTCTTCCTTAATATCTTCCTTATGTTTGAAAACAGGAGCTTAGGATGCTAGGGACTTAAAACTGCATAATTCCAGCACTGGGCAAAAATTTTGGTAGTTTAAACTGGTACTGAGAGTAAGAGGTAAGGCTGGTATTGGGGGCAGTAGGACTAAGTGAAGTGCCTGGGGATGGCACAGCCACAACTTATGGCCCATGGAGTTTCATCAAATAGTTCTTTATTAAACTACCTTTAATCCAATCTGGCTGGTCAGCATTTCCAGTGTTTAACTGAAAAATCCTGAATAGTGCATGTGGCATTAAAATCAAATGGCACCAACACTGATATCATTGAGTAGTGACTTTAACTTTAAAATAATCTTAGGATGTCTATAGCAGACATCCTGGTCAACTTGAAGATTAGTCAAGGCATAACTGAGCTTTGTGGGAACAGAGCAAACTCAAGTTGGAAAGTCAGCTTGCTCTAAGCTTTATCCTTGCAAAGCATGGTGGGGTTCTGGTAGGGGTGGTAGTGGATGGAAGAGGGGTGAGGGATCTGCGGGTTTCAAACCAATCCTGATTTTTACTTTAAACTATTCAGAAATAATCCACATAAGTTTGAAAAATAATTTCTATCATTTTCATGTTTAAAAAAAGACAACTGACTGTTGTTAACAATGGTGAATAACAAGGCGAAATATATTGAGCATTTCCCTGAGTCAAGCTAATGTGTTGATTTCCATTGAAAGGTGACCATAGAGAAATATGTCCTGTCTGGAACTAGCTAGGCCACCTCAACTGGCTGATAAACGTCAGTATGGATTGATTGCAATAAAATAGCATACTTAGGGAAGGTGACAGAATACAGTCAGCACCTGTGGACCTGTACTAAAATATCTATTATTCCATCTGAAGGAAAAGAAATGAACATCCTGTGGGGGGAGAGAAAAAACCTTCTGAATCATTTCTCATATTGGATTGCAAATATTAATGCAAGCATAAGTAGGGGTACTTCAAACGTTCTTCTGATCCTCTCCATGTCTGGTCATTTTTGTGACAAATCGCTCTCATTTTCTTTCAGTGTGCAGAAACTCAGTGAATTCTTCTCCAGTGAAGAAATCGGGGAGGATCAGAGCAGAGTTGTGGTGCAGTTGAACACTGAAAATAATAGCAAATACCAGACCGTAGTGAGTATAAGTTAACATTTCAGCAATGCAGCCAGCAAGCTCCTCTGTGCTGTCCACCTCTCTTTTATCATTTCTGCATCTTCACAATCTGCCGAATGGTACAATAACTGAAATTCCATCACATTTGTCTTAACATCGTCCATACTGCAATGCATGAGCTATATAGATTGTGTTTATAGGTTTCAAGCAGTAAGAGTTTGTATTTATTTAATTAGCACCTCTAATGCAATGAACACTTACACTTCCGTTTTCCACTCACTCCTGCACAGCCCCTTAAAGTTATTAACCGCAAACGGCCCATCAAGGAGGGATGGCAAAAATACGAACCTCAATCCAGACAGCAAATAAGCAACACAGAAGGAGATGATGTATTTATAAAGGTGAAATAATTGTCACTTATATCTACTTTTAGAATAGTTATTTTACTTATATCTTTTCTGAATCTTTGCTGGCGTTATGCTGCAGGTTTATTTTCAACAATGTTCTAATATTTTTAATGTATTTTAATATTTTAAACATTTATTATTGTTGCAATTATCCAAGGATATTGACAGATGAGAAAATGTTAGCAGCCTTCATTCAGTCACGGAATCATGGTGTTGTTAAGGCACATAGGAGGTAATTTGGCTCACCAATTCCTTGCTGCAAGTGGTACAATTCATTGAGATCTGAAATCGTGAAATATATCTCAAACTCATTGGAACAACTGAGCCAGTGTTTAAATTAAACTCAGAAGTATGATTTTCTTCAGAATTAGCTAAATACAAGCATAGGCATGATCTTTAATCTTATCTTTAGTCACTGTGTAGTCTGAGGTCTCATTGGCTTCCAGATAGATATTCCTTTAAGTTATTTCCTTGTACTCATTCCCACCAATCACACTCCAAGGGCACCCAATTCCCTTTTTGTGTGGTTCCCAGCCCCAATCCCAAGTGCTTTTTGGACCACCCACATCCTTGATCTCTAAGAACCTCCCTGTACAACTTTTAAGACCTGCATCCCCCTACATTGCTTCTCTGATCGAGCCTAATCCTGACTAACCTCTCTCTATGCCTTTATCTTCTCTAACTGCACTCCCCGTCCCAATTCTCTCCGAGCCCCCAATACACCATGATCCACAGTCCCATCGACTTCTTCCATGTGATCTTGGACTATGAGCCCAAAGAAGTCTCATTGACAGGTCTCTGGAATTACACTGGTATGAGCTTCCTACGGATCCTTGTTACATTGCAACCCTTCAGGTGCTGTACAGTTTCGGGCCTGATTTACTTCATGGGTAAGGCAACAAAAGTTCGGAGATGAAGCACACCAGAGACTGGGTGCAGTTAAGTAAGGGGAGGGCAGAACTGAGATCAAGGAGGGAAGAGGCTGGGATGTCATTGTCATGCTAATCACAGTGATTGAGTTCTTGCTCCTCCCAGCATCACATCTAGGTAAGTACATTTTCAAGACTGTTACAAAGCACCAACCACTGCCATGCTCGTTACCACTGTTTTCATATGGCATGCCTCATTAAACTTCTGCTCGATAATGACTCCAAGATGTCGATGATGACCTAGCAGTCATTCAGAATCTCCTGCCATTTTAACTCTTGTCATCCATAAAGCAATTCAAGTACTGTCTGAATCAAGAGGGAACCTCATGGATGCTAATCAGGGCCCTCTGTTGAGTCAGGACCTGCACATAATTTGAATGACCAGCTCGGTACATCATACACTGTGGACACACTGCTCACTAAAATATAGTGGCCAAGATGAAAGGCCCCAAAAGGTCAAGTATTAAAATTATTTGCATCAAGTGAGGAAAAAAAATGAGTCCTCCTCCAACTACACAAGAATAATGTGGCCCATTGCTTCCCACCATCTCATTGTACTCCCTGACCTATTTTCTTTCTCTAACAATATTCTAATAAGATCCATTTGCAGTATTGAATTAACTTCACAGCCTTGATGGGGATGCAGGATTCACCTAAAAGAGTAAAGTTACAAGAAGAAACAGTATGGATGAGGACTAGGTTTTATTCCTCTGAATACGAAACATTATGGCAGGATTTAATTGAAATCTTTAAAATGATCAAAGGATTTTATTGACAGAGAGAAACTGTAGCCTCCAGAATAAGGGAGAAATAATCTTAAAATTGGAACAAGTTTTTAACAAGTGAAATCAAATAACTTTTTTTTCCACATAAAGGTCTGTGGAAATGTGATTCTTCTCTGTTTTTGCCAAAAAGCTGTTAAAGTTGGATCAACCGAAATTTGAAAATTGAAATTAATAGACTTTTGTTAGGTTGGGTATTAGTTGTTGAAACCAAGGTGGGTCAACAAAAGGTCCAAATGAATAGTGATTTAATTGAACAATGGAACTGGTGTTGAAGAGCCTCCTCCTTTTCCAAAGTTCTTTGCAGTGAGAATCAATGCAGAGTGTGTAAATACAATAGGGCATGTCAACATGGAAAATGGTGTTGCTGTAATCAGGGCATGTAAGCACAGCTGTTCCAGAAGCACTCATATTGATCTTGTCATTTAATGATAATTGTATCTTACAGATTTTTCTATTTTTCTACATGAATACAGGTGACAAATGGATTTTTTACCTGGACTTCTGATGGAGCTCCGACCCTGTCTAACATTGATATCAAGATTCCTCATGGTAGGACAAAACGAGAACAGAATTAATAATGAATTAAAAATGCCTCAGTTGTGAACACTACTTGTTTTGAATAGGATTTCCACCAACCGATTCCTGTTATCTATGGATAATGTAAAATTTATCTTAATGATGCCACTCATTATACTTACTGTTTTTTTTGGACTTACCGAAGGTTTTCTATTGGAGTGATGTGAAGAAAGTTTGCATTTCATGCAGGCAAATGGAAGCTGTTCCTGAATTATATCCTCTGGCTTAGAAAGGGTTATTATAAATTTTTTGTCTAAAATGGGATATGGTGTAAAGGATTAAGTTAAATTCTTGGACTGATGCTGTGCTCTTGGATACTGAACGAACCCTTTTTAGCAACGGATCACTAGTAGTTTTGTTCAGATGGTGATAAAACCTCTGGTGATTGTGGAGATGGCTTTGATCCTCATCTCCTTGCTACGTTACATTAGGTAATCTAGTATAATTTTTGAATGGTATTTGTTCCTCTGGAAATACTATTTCCATATCACTTAATTTTTTAATGGGTGTAGATTGCATTCCGTAGCTCACATTTCAAGGTCACATGGCCAGTCAAACATCTTTTAATACAGTCATCCCGAAGAATTGTACTTTTCAACCCTCCCACCCCCACTCCATTGATGTGTTAAGGTATTTTTAAATGATTTTCTCCTTCACCACTATATCCAGCATACAATACATGTCAATTATTCACTATTTCAAGAAAAAACACTGATTTTCATCCTGAGGTTACTTGATATTAGCCTGAATTTATGACCGATCTCCTATTCTCACATTTTAATTTGCTGTAGTATTGACTGATATATAGACACAAGCCAAATGTGACTGATTGTAAATCCAGATGTGAATAATTGCAGTTATGATTAGTAAATTAAAAAGATAGATGCAATGCTCATCCATACCATAAAACTGTCATCTACAGCATGGAATGTGAGTGAATGCAAGGTATTTTATATCACAATTAGAGCATGTCACCAAAATAGTATCACCAGAGCTATATCTGTGGCTTAGACAATAGATTGGCAAAAGGTAAATAAGATCAGAGAATTGACTTATAAACATGGCTGAAGGATCAGTGTGGGGATTAGTATTAAAGGTGCAATAATAAAACTGACAGCAATAAGGCTTCTTTGCTTTACCTCCATCACTTTAGTGTTCAATGTGTTATGTTTTTTGTAAATTTAGTTATTAGGACATAGCTGTATAGGGAAACTAAAGCTGATAATGACTCCTCATTACTGCTCAGGAACAATTCATGCTATGATAAATGCCAGAGAGATGTGCAGGCAATGTAAAGCTGAAAGAGTTCCATTTTATTTTCCAGGGCAGCTAACCATGATAGTTGGTCAGGTAGGGTGTGGCAAATCTTCCCTGCTCTTGGCAATTCTTGGAGAAATGCAGAAAAATTCTGGACATGTCCACTGGAACAGGTATTGATCCTCATGAATACTATTAGAATATGTCCTAAATTGTGAAGGGTTTGGTAACGTGTTGAATCAGCCATTAGTGTGCGTTTCATGATTGTTCTAAAGATCTTCATATTCCAAAACTACTGATGTGGATGGGCAAAAAGGTCAACGTGAACTTGTTGGGCCAAGGGGCCAGTACAACTCTTGACTTGCTCAGCTATTCTCATTTTTTTCTGATTCATTTTCCAGAAGTTCAGATGGTGAATTGACAGAAGAAGGCAGGTATGGTTTCCAGAACTGCTCACTACACTTAACTATTCATATTTCCTTCAGCTTTGCATTGTTCAGTTCCAAGTCAAGAGTTAGAAAAACAGGATTCTCCTCATCTATTTTTAACTTATTCATTCATGGGACATAACTGGCGATAATGGCATTTGTTGTTCATATCTAATTGCCCCAGACCTGAGGAGGCAGTGACTTCATGCTTCTATATTTTTTCTCACTTGTATACCTGTGGAGTGCTCCATGAATTCATCCAACTCATCCATCTCAATCTCTCCATAATCTACTGGCTTTAACATTTTGACTCATCTTGATGGCATGTTTACAAATATCATTGTAAATGCTCCGTTAAAAAAAATATTCTGGAGCAGGATTACCAGCTGTGTGAAGCTGGATCCTTCACCCTGTGCAAGGGAAACTGCAGTGATAAAAATCAGCAAAAAATAGTGGAATTTCATTTGGCCAGCTACTGACCGCATTCTTTATTGTAAAATGCGTCACCATAAAATAAAATGTGGTTCTGTCATGATAACATGATCAATCATTGTGCACTGCCAAGTTTATTATTTCAAAGGATGAACTTTGATTGGATGATTTTTAATAAACCTAAGCAGTAGGAATAGAATGAATCTGTTGAAGGAAATGAATTCAATAATAAAGTATTTTTGTCTATAAAACTTCTAACATTTTAATCTTAGCCTCCTTAATATTTTCCATGCAGTTTTCTTACAAAACTCAATTGACTCAAGCTAATTCAGCTTGTGCTTATAATAATGTAATCACTTTCCTCCACCCTTGTCGGAAGGAAATACCAAGTATTGACCAATGTTAGAAAAACTTTATGACATCTGTAATATATATTTAACATACATCCTTCAAAATTTTCATAACAAAAGCATCAAAAACTTCTGCTGGCAAAACATCCTGGTAAAATGTTCTAGAATAGCCTTACCATTTCTGCAAAGCCACAGCCTGCATTGTATTGAGGGGCAAAAGAACAAACTGCAGTGATGGAAATCAACAACAAAAGCCATGGAAATTAGAAATAGAAACATGGATTAATGTTTTGATTGGGATCTTTCATCTTTTTTTCCCAAAACAGAACGGAGAACAAGAAGTGATGATATCATTCTGATAATTTCTTAGAAGAGTCAGCTAATGAGTATGACCGACAATCTGTAAACAGATCAGAAAACTACATAAAAACTGCATGGAAGTTGTTCTCATTCTGTTGAAAGATGCAGATTCTGAATGACCTGCTGTGTATTTCCTGCATTTTCCATTTGTGTCTCCAGATTTCAGAGAATGATCTGAATTAATGGATGCTACGCTATACTAAACAGACATAATACTTTATCCTCTTTCTGTTTAAAATATTGCAGCAGTACCGAGGAGGACACAGCTGTTGATGTTGAAGTGAGGTACATCAAGTCATTCTTTCCCCATCACTGGAAAGCTGTTACCTTGCCCTAGTTCCCGGTGTTGTTTCACAGTTACAAAATATTAGCAAACTGTGTTGAGTGTGTCTCCTGGGTTTATGGTTGCCAACTCAGAATTGACCTGTGGCCATACATTTGTTTAAAAATTATTGGCGATGGAATGAAAAGGTAATATTATCCAGCAGGTAATTAAGAGCCTGTTGGTTTTCTGATTGGCACGAGAAGGCAGTGTGTTGCCAGAGTGGACATGTCAGATGGCCAATTTATAGAAGTGTGGAGGCAGGGTAGTTGGAAGTAGGAGTACGTGTTTTGTAATCTCAGGAAAGTTCAACCAGAGTTGGCAGTCCGGCTTGGGTTGCACATGCTGTTTTCTGGTGCTATCTTTGTATCCTCCACTTACAAGCCTGTCATTAATATTTATGAGGTAGAACATCACTAGCCCTTATATGTATTCCATGTGATAACCATATAATATCTTTAAGTTATTTGTGATCTGTGCAACATTGCTGTGTATTGTTTAATACTAAAATATAACAGTGAATTATTTTACTGAATTTATGTAGTGCAACAATAAGATTTCTTCATTGAGAACTTCTTTTATAAACCAGTGAAATCTCTTTTGAAACTCTAAGGCTAAAATTTGCTTAATAATCATATTTTAGCCTCACTATTTCATGCAATAGGTTTACTTCTTGATGACTTTTTTTCTGTGGAGCCCAAAACTAAAAGTACAGAGGAATTAGATTAAAATTAGCACTACATGTCCATTTTGTAAAAGACAGAGGTGTGCACCATCTGGCTGAGTGATTATACCTGATTAATACTCATAGGAGGTAAAAATATTTAATATCAAATTTGACAGTTGTAAAATCCCAAAGCCTCATTAAAGTTGTGAGCAAATTTCTTTAGGTGGAAATCTTTTACATTTCTATAATGTATTGGTAATTAAACAACTACCATAACTATATGAATTTAATTTTGCATCATTATTGAAAGTATTTTTGGATAAAAGATTTTCATAATACATCGATTGTGCTTTATCTGCTCCTGATGAACTGTCATGGTACTTACAAGTACTGGCAATTCTAAGCACAGAGATACAAGACCTGAATGAGAATAAAAATCTTCCTAAGAATATCTCTGGAGGTTTGGAATCCATGTGCAAAAATGCACCACAGTCTCTCTTTAGATATCCATATGTTGTATTGTAATGTAACGTTATTAAACAGGACACTGGGGAGACAGGTCTTTGCACCAAATTTATCTTCTAAATATATAATATTGTTTATTATCAGAATAACTTAAACACACGCGTATATTTTATACACTTTGTTATATTGTAGGAGAAGAGGATCTGTGGCCTATGCTGCTCAGAAGCCTTGGTTGTTAAACACAACAGTGGAGGAGAACATCACATTTGGAAATCCTTTCAACAAACAAAGGTGATAACTTTGTGTAAGGGTGCAATAGATAGGTAGCCGGAAGCAGAAACGGGCTGAATTCAGAACTGGCATTAGTGATGTGAAGCTCTCTGGGATGTCCACATGCTTGTTTTATACTCATTTTTATCATGCAGTCTTCACAGTTTAACCAATAATTTATGCATACTTCCTCCGAGGAGAGACAGTAATGAGCCAATGCTATTAAAGTTTTAATGCTCTGTGGACAGATTGGGTCATAAAGGTGCATTATGCTTCACAAATGGTACATAAGTAACACCTTTATGGAGTTTGCACAGTCATATCAAACAGAGCCATATGGCCATCAATATCTCCAGCATTTTAATGGTTCTGTAACCAATTATCTCACCAAGGTAGCAATGTTTTACAGTCCATGACAGGTGTTGTTTTCTATTTGCTGTTATAAGTAGGGTCTTAAGTGGTTTGATAGTATCGTTTTTCCTCAAGGTAGACACATGGGGAGGAGGAATTCAAGGATTCATGCTTAGCCTACTGCTCTACTCTCATGCCCGTGTGGCTAGGCACAGCTCAAACGCCATCTATAAATTTGCTGATGACACTACTGTTGTTGACAGAATCTCAGATGGCGATGCGGAGGCGTACAGGAGTGAGATAGATCAGCTGATTGAGTTGTGTCACCTCGTACTCAATGTCAGCAAGACAAAGGAGTTGATGGTGGACTTCAGGAAGGGGAAGTCAGGAGAACACACACCAGTCTTCATTTGAAGGGTCAGTGGTGGAAAGAGTGAGCAGCTTCAAGTTCCTGGTTGTCAACATCTCAGAAGATCTGTCTCGGGCCCAATACATTGATGCAATCATGAAGAAGGCACATCAGCAGCTCTACTTCATTAGGAGTTTGAGGAGATTTGGTGTGTCACCAAAGATTCTTGCAAATTTCTACAGATGTACGGTGGAGAGCATTCTGACTGGTTGCATCATCACCTGGTATGGAGGCTCCAATGTGCAGGATTGAAAGAGGCTGCAGAGGGTTGTAGACTCAGCCAGCTCCATCATGGGTAAACCCTCCCCACCATTGAGGACATCTTCAAGACGCGGTGACTCAAGAGGCAGCATCCATCATTAAGGACTCTCACCACCTGGCTCATGCATTCTTCTCATTATTACCATCGGGGAGGAGGTACAGGAGCCTGAAGAATCACACTCAAAATTTCAGCAACAGTTCTTTCCCCTCTGCCATCAGATTTCTGAACAGTACATGAACCTATGAATTTGTTTTTCCTCTTTTACACCATCTATTTATTTATTTGGTGACAAGGTGATGTTTATATCTTGCACTATTCTGCTGCCACAAAACAACAAATTTCATGACGTGTGTCAGTGATAATAAACCTAATTCTGATTCTGGAACGTAGGCTGCCCATTCCTTGCCTGCAGCATGCTTATGAAAGTTCAAGAGGGGTCCATTAGGAAATGCAGGGTGGGGGCCTGATTGAGGCCTCCACTTAGAGTTCAGCCCCTGCCAATGGTCTCCTGGTTGAGACCTCACTGAATGGGATTATTCCATCTCTTAAAATACTCAGCCGTGTTCTGCTGCTGCAGTGACAATCATAGAGGGAGTTTTGGCACTGGGCACTTCTTGCTGGTGGTTCACTTCAAGGTGGTTCCTTCTTGCTGATGGAGATCCAGCTGGGAGAAACCTATCTACTTAATGACTCTGACCATGGGTATTTACTGAGGTTGGAATAAGAGGTAATTACACACTTTACTCTGTTGACACTTTACTCTGTACTGTTATTGCTTTTACCTGTACTATCTCAACACACTCTGTACTAACCCAATGTATCTGCACTGTGTATTGAATTGACCTGTATGATCGATATGCAAGACAAGTTTTTCACTGTATGTCGGTACAAGTGACAATAATAAACCAACACTAATACCAATACCAATGACAACAAGGGGACATAAACCTCAGGTAAGCAGAAGGTGAATTAGAGGGGATTTGAGAAAAGAAAATTCACTGGAACACATTGCAGAAAAGGTTGTTGGGGCAGAAAGTACCTCATGAGTTGGAAGCTATGGAACAAAAGACTAACTGCAGGAAAACATGATTAGCCTCCAGTGCTCTGTTCAGTATTAACATGATGGGATGAATGGCCTCCTTTTGCATGTAAATTTTGGATTCTAAGAATATACAGACATGAGAGTTATCAGCAGGAGTAGGCCCCTCAGCCCCTTAAAATTAATCTGCCATTGAATGAGATTATAGTTGACCTTGACTCCACATTCCGATCTTCCTGCATTGTTTTACTTGCAATGAGTCTATCTACCTCTACCTTAAATACATGCAAAGGCTCTGCTCCCACCACCCCCAGAGGAAAAGGGTTAGATTTTACAGATTCCTTGCTCCGAAGAAGGTATTTTCACTTCTTTAATCTACCAATTACGTGTGAT
>JAUZTB010000033.1:31644127-31657505 GCA_034780895.1 Rhynchobatus australiae | reverse complement strand
TATTCTTTCCTGATCTCTAAACACTCACGTTTCTGTTAGGAATTTTCTCTGCAACCTTTCCAGTGCATCTATGTATATATCTTATAAAATAAAAACCTAAACTGTACACATTAAGCTTCTGTTCTTTTAAATTCTAGAAGTAAACCCTTTTGGAAATGGCCACTCCTAACACATCAGACTGAACTCTGAATATCAAGAGAGAGTTCAAACTTGGTCATATATTGCCCACATTACGACACACACACACATTCAAGAAGGGTTTTCAAACAGAGAAAATACACCTCCCTTGTCCACGGGGCTGGGATAGATCCTGACGTTGGATTGCTGCCACAATCAAGGTCAGTTAACTCAGAGATCACAGGTGGCCTAGGCCCAAAATTCACCATGTATTTTCTCAATGAACCAATATGGAGCAGCGAGCAATTTTTCCAAATACATTCAGCAAGAATACTTCCATCCTCTAAATGAAGTTTGGGTTATATTGCCAATTTAGGATTTTGGAAAGTAATTTTCACTGGGAGTTCAGTACAAATACAATATTTAAAGAATCTGCACCACCAAAAGTCATCTGGTTCATCTATTAGGATCAACATTAGAGATCTGATTGCACTTTTCCCAATGGAGCAGGTAGCTTTTCCCAGTGCTCGCTGTCCTTGATATCATTTGGCACTCAAACAAAATCACCACCGCTGCTTCCTTCACAATCCTGCTGTTCATTCACTATTATTTCCCATTATTTAGTTATTTTAGTTGTTGTTCTTTTTGACCAAAAATAAACAACAGAGTAATTTTCACTAATTAGATGATGTTTCTCTCAGTTAAAGAGAAACAATTAACTTACTTTTGGGGGAGAGAAAGGTGTTAGTTTCTGTGTCTCCAATGGAATCATTGCAAGCTGTGGACTTCTGTAACACCCCTCCAACAATGCTGGAACTGTCAGGCAATAATTACATTCTGTATAGTAGTTTCAGAAGACCAATATTTCCCAAATAATAAATGTTATAGTTTGTGCATTCTTAAAGTCAGAACAGGACAATTAAATATCTAACTAGATTTAGCTGCCTGAATCTTCATACATCATAGTAGAGAGCAGAGGAACAGGTCCTTCAGCTCACCATGGCTGTGTCGACCATGATGCCAATTTAAACTGCACATCCACCTGCCCGTGGTCTTTATCCCTCCATTCTCTGCCTGTTCATGTGCCCGTCTAAATGCCTCTCAAATATTGCTATCGTATCTGCTACCACCACTTCTCCTGGCAGCACCTTCCAGGCACTTATCGCTCTGTATAAAACAAAAATTTGCCTCATAAATCTCCTTTGATGAAGAAAATAATGGCACTGAAAATTGATAGGTGCTCAGTCCTGGAAATGTCCATCCCTGCATCTTAAGAAGAAGGTGTAATCATTGCAGATACCGTAACTATAATCTCTCAGGATTCCCTAGAATTATAAAACATCACTTTAAGATTGGAAAATGGTGATGCCATTTTGCTTTTATGAAAGATGAGTGTTGGGAACCAGGGATCTAAAGACCAGGAAGCCCAATATTTACTGTCATGAAGACGGCAGAATCTATAAATTGAGATCGAATGGCAGAAGATGCAAAACTCTCCAGCTATTTGGAGATTGTTGTGAATATGCAGAGGTTAACCCTCTACTAACCCTATATCAGCCTCACCTTGCATGAGGTTGGAGCCAACAGCGGTGGGGAAATTGATGGGGCCAAATCTCCACATGGAGAGTGCTGCTTTTCCCATCCGCAGTGTTGACTCTCACCTGCATGACAACATTTTCTATTGCTGTACCATGACTGCCAGGGGAAAGTACTTCAAACTCCAACTCTCCTCTCAGCAGTCAGTGTGGCAATGACAGCAACTACAAGCCCTCCATGCAACTCCTGGTGTTATCAGCCCAGGGCCCACCTTAGCACATAAATCTGTGTCTACTACTTTTGGCAGATTTTTACCTAATTCACACACCTTTTTAAAAGATGATTATGTTTGTTAGCACTAAACACAATTTTTGTTGTCAAAAATAAACTTTATTCATAAAAGTACATACAAGCAATACAAAAAAACTGCATGGCATTCTTTACATTCATAGTATAGTTCTGTCTAGTGTCATTGGTTCTATACATTGACAGTATTAGCACCTTCTGTGCGCAGAGCATCATTGCCACACATGCTCCTGGGACAATACAAACTTCAAGTGTTTGAGAGGTTTCTACACAGGGCTTAGCCCCTCAATGTGCATCTCTCACTGAGTTGATCTTCCAGCAGCACTTGATGTTTATCTTGGTATGTGTCCCTAGGAACAGCCCATAGATCAGAGTCCTCTGTGTTGCAGCAGCAATCAGGACAAGGGTGATGTTGAGTACACTTTTGCCCCAATTATCTGGGGACCTGTGCATAATGACCCACTGGATGCATTCAAACCTGGTCCCCAGATGGAACCGAAAACAGCTTGGGAGATTGGCAATAACAGAGGAGTGGGGTATAGTTCACACCTGTACCAGTATAGCAACCCTGAGAGCACTTCACATCTGATGACCAGGTTCTTGCCAGTCATCAAGCTGGAGCACTACTCCCACAATGTCAGTTTTCCGTTAACCTTGCCTAACTACTCCAAGACAATTCTTGTTCCATTCCCCAGCTCCCCCAAACCAGATCCCCAGCACCTTCAGATAGTCAGACTTGACAGTGGACCGGTCAGGCCAGTTGCCAAATGGCATGATCTTACTCTTCCTGAGACTGACGCTGGCCCCTGATGCCAACTCAAACTGGTCACAGATGCTGATCAATCTGTGGTCTGACCACGGACCTGAGCAGAAGACAGTGGGAGATACTGGGCGCTACACTGCTACCAGTCTCCAGGAACTGCGGTGCATCAGGTGCTGAACTGCTCCGGTCTCCAAGAGATGGGGGATGATGGGTGCCATACTGCTCCCAGCCACATGGAGCTGGGGTCAACAGACACTACACTGTTCCCAATATCCTGGAGCGGGGGTGGGGAATGAGGAGTTGGGTTCTCCACTTGCCTGCTCCTGCATTTGGGCTCTCGTCATGTCCTGCATCCCTCCAGTTTTGTCACTTTGCCTGCCTTCATCGATATCTCACCATTGTCACTTCATCCTCAGATGAGGAGGTTTAGCATTCCAAAGTGGGCAAAATCCAATTTCCAGACAACAGTTTCCACCACAACAAGCTTCCCTTTTAATCTGGCCTGACTACCTTTCAGTTATGTTGGATATAATTACCAGGCAGCCCCAGTGAAACAATCATCATATAAATCATCAAATATAATTATAATTACCACACAAAGAGGGAACATTGTTTTTACTGACTTATTACTTTGTTAACAAAATGGAAGTTAATTTGACACTTTAAAATTCATATTGATGTAGAAATGCCTGGTGCAATTATCAGGTTGCAGTTATATTCATACATATAAACCATAACCAGCCATAGATCCTCCAACGGTTGCGAAGTGCATGGCCATCCTTTATTTGTTTTACTAGAATCTAAATGGATTTTAAAACAAAAATATACTTTAAGGGGATAAGAAACAAGACTTACCACACAGATTCAGGTTCTTCAGCCCAACAAGCCATCTACTGTTTATGCTCCACGAGAATTTCCTCCAGTTTTTTCTCATCTAATTCTCTTTATTCCCTTTTCCCTCTTCTAAAGCCAAGTGCATGTTTGCTGTTTTTAAACCCTTGTTAATCAGCAGCACCAGTTTCAGTGATTGATGCATTTGTGCTCAGGAGATCCCTTTGTTCCTTCACCTCATCCAAACTTCCAGGTGCTAGATGGCCGACCAGAACAGAGTCCATCATACTTATCAGCGGTTTCCTTGATCTCTGTGAAATTTCAGGATTTACATACAAGCACTGATGATGTACTTGGCCATGGGCCACCACTTCAGTTAATATGAATTTAAGCCATTTATGCACAAAACATTTGGCTAGTTATACACATGGTTTAAGTTTTTAAAGTTGTATAATAAGGTAAACTTACTGTGCTAAATGAAGATGCACATGTAATTTTGCAAATTGATATATTAAAATACAAGAAATTTTATATTTTACCTTCAAACTTACTTACATGAAAATGTTCTAATATTTAGTTGCTCATGTACAAAATGAATTTAAAAAAATTACAAATTGTATGACCATCTCCAGGTAAACAACACATGAAACCTCTGATGCGATTGCAATTTCTGGTGTCACAATACTGGACAGCAGAGACCCCCTTGAACCAACAATTGCTAACAATCAATGTCAGAAAAGGGGACCCACTTACCACAAGGATTGCGACATTTTGGTGCCTGGTACTAAATGACCAGTGACTGCAAATTCTGGGCCAATAATTTGAATTGCATCAGCCCTAATGTTAGTCCCAAAGTATTAAAACCTTGTATTAATTCTGGTATTAACCTTGTATTAAAAATCATTATCACCACTGAACCTGTTCAAATCTTCTTTCAAAAACGTGAAGGCACCTGTCCAACTGAATTTGCACTTATTCACAGTTTCAATCATCACTTTATTACATTGAGATGAAAATTTAAAAAGGGTTTGTTGATATAAATCAAGTAACTTACTCTGTTAATTAAACAGACCACAAAGAATGCTGTTATTGCAGAGTCATAGAGTAATACACCACAGAAACAGCCCTTTGGACCAATTCATCCACGCCAATCAAGATGCCCATCTAAACTAGTTCCATTTGCCCACAATTGGCCCGTATCCCTTTAAAACTTTCCTATCCATGTACCTGTCCAAATGATTTTAAATGTTGTTATTGCATCTGTCTCAACCACTTCCTCTGGCAACTTGTTCCATATGCTCACCAGTCTCTACGTGAAGAAGGTCCCTTTTGAATTTTTCCCTCTCAGCCTAAACCAATGCCCTGTAGTCCAGGGTTGGTGCTCTTGCATTATGCTGAGGCTAGGGCTGTGACTAAGCAACATGGAGACTGAAGGTGGTAGATATAAAGCTCTATATTTATTACAAGAAGCAGGCATTCTCCTGGAGAGCGTCTCAGCCGAATCTCTGCAAACTCAAAATACATTGTTTTTATACTCTTAAGAGCAAAGATAACAGAAGATAGTTCAATACAATTTCAATAGCTACGATGACATTGTGTACTTCAATATTTTAAGTCTGACAAATGGGTCCATTGAGTTACATATTTACAATAGGAGCACATTGAAACTGGCAAGACACCTCTGAATATTCAAAACACTGTGGCGGGACAAGGTAATTCACATGGATGGTCTCAAAGTTTCTGAATACAGAGAACCCAGACACCCATCATTAGTGTTGTGGGGGCTGACTCTCTGGTACACAAATACCCCAATTATTGATAAAGAGAGCAAATATGCCTTTGTACATATTTTGTCACTCAACTGATGAAGCAAATCTGCTGGAACCTTCCTTGATCTCGATCACAATGATGCAAAATAACTTAACTAAAGGTACCTGATACCAGCCACTTAACATCCCCCCCAGCTCCTCACGTTTGACTGATGCAAACGCTAACACCACACAGTCATGTCAGTTTGCAAACTATATCGCTTGCGCAGCCTCCTGCTGTGGGCCAGTAGTCTGCGCTCTGTACAATGCTGTTTGCTTACAAACTTGTTCTTTTAATTTCAAAGCTGATTACTGCTCACAGTTTACATTTCAACAAGTGGTGTTTGAAGACTGGGTTCTCATTTGCATTGACATAATTACAGAAATATGATAAGATTTCTTTATTAGTCACATGTACATCAAAGCACACAGTGAAATGCATCTTTGTGTAAAATGTTCATGTCCTGTGTATAACAAATGATCACAAGGATATCAGTCAGATCCTGTGCCCAGTTCAGACCTGGTGCAGGATATCTCCAACTGTGGAAGCAACTCTGGCAAGTGGCTGCTGTGACAGTCGAAACAATTCACACACGTTCAATAACAGTAAATATTTACTGAAAATATGCCTAAAGAGGTTTTATCAACTTAAGTGACTTTGTTAACAGAATATGTTGGTCAAGTTGGATACCAATACAATTATCAAAGAACAATAGATAATCTGACAATTAAAAATGCATATTGATTCACAAATTCCAGGTACAATTATCAGGTGGTAGTTACATTCATACATACAAGCCACAAGCAGCAATAGATTCTCTAACTTCATGGCCATCCTTTATTTGCTGTACTAGAATTCAAAGAGATTGAATAAAAAATATTTTAAGGGATAATAAATTGGACCTACCACACAAATTCAAGGTTCTTCAGCACAACAATGCATCTGTTGTTTATGCTCCACCAGAATTTCTTCCAGCTTTTCCCTCATCTAATTCTCTTGGTGCAATCTTTGATTCCCTTTCCACTAATCTAAAGCCAAGTGTCTGTTCGCTCTTTTTATCCCATTAACTGGTAGTGCAATTTTCAGTGACTGGTGTATTCATTTCTGTGATCCTTTTTTGCTTTACCTGAACAAAACTTCCATCTACGAGATGGCTATCAGAACCTAGTACATCACATTTAACAGGAGTTTCCTTGATCTTTGTGAAACTGAGAGTAGCTTCAGGATTCACATACAAGCATTGATTATTTACACTTCCATGGGCCACCACTTCAGCTGATATGAATCTAAGCTTCGTCTAACACATGAAAAGGTTAGATATTTCACATACATTGTTCAAGAAAGTTTTAAAATTGTATAATAGGGCAAAATTACTATACTCCCCAAACTGAAACAGAATGGGCATGTAATCTTATGAATTAGTATTTCAAAAATACAAGAGTATTACCTTTGAGCTTGTTCACTTGCAAATGGTTTAATATTTAATTACTAATGTACAAAATGCTTCAAAAAAATTAAAACCTTTAAATCTCTGTAAACAGTACATGAAAATTCTGATGTGATTGAGATTTCTGGTGTCACAATACTGGATAGCAGAGACCCCCTTGAACCAACAATTTCCAACAATTAATGTCAGAAAAGCGGACCCACTCACCACAGGGATTGCTACAGTTTTGGTGCCTGGTACTAAATGGCCTGTGACTGCAAATTCTGGGCCAATAATTCGAATTCCATCAGCCCAAACATTAGTCCCAAAATAATAAAACTAAGTAATAATTCTGAGCTGGAGACTCAGTTGCAACAATACTGGAAATCATTATCACCACTGAACCTGTTCAAATCTTCTTTCAAAAAAGTGAAGGCACTTGTAGAACTGAATTTGCACTTATTCACAGTTTCAATCCCTATTTTATTGCTGAGATGAAAATCAAAGAAAAATAGGGTTTGTCAAGTAACTGACTGCAGCTCTATTAATTAAAGAAACAGACCACAAAGAATGTGGTTATTGTGGAGTCATAGTGTAATACACCAGAGAAAAAGGCCCTTTGGCCAAACTCGTCTATGCCAATCACGGTGCCCATCTATGCCAGTCCCAGTTGCCCAGGATTGGCCCATATCCCTTTAAAACTTTCCTATCCATGTATCTGTCCAAGCATGTTTAAATATTATTGTATCTGCCTCAACCACTTCCTCCGGCAACTCGATCTATATACTTAACACTCTCTGCATGAAGTTGCCCCTCTCTTTCCCCTCTCACCTTAAACCTGTGCCCCGTAGTTTTTGATTCCCTTTCCCTGGGGAAAAGACTGTGCACATTAACCCCATCTATGCCCTTCATGATTTTATACACTCTACAAGGTTACCCTCAGTCTCCAACACTCCAAGGAATGATGTCCCAGCTTTCCCAACCTCTCCCTAGAACTCAGGCCCTGGAGTCCTGGCAACATTCTTGTAAATCTTCTTTACACTCCTTCCAGCTTAATGACACCTTTCCTATAACTGGGTAACCAAAACTGTACATGCCAACAGATTAAAGAATTCAAGAAATTGGAAAGTGCTTCTGATCCATCTGCTTAGCAGGGGGAAAAGGTTGTGAAGGGAGGAGACAATCATCATCCCATAAATCACCAAGGTTCAGATGGGAGAAGAGTCCAAATTGTCTGAACCAAATGGTTCATTTGATGGATTTGTCCAGATAGGTGGAGACAAACAATTAGGTAAACCCCAAGTGGCTTAATGCATCTTTTCCAGACACATTAAGCTTGTACCCAAGTTCCTGACTGCCATCCTCAATTATTCTCTTCTCACACTCACAACTAAATTAGCACTCTCCTGCACACTTCCCTTCACCTGCAATCACTGCCTGACTCTCAATTATACACCACCTGTTCCTATTGTGACTTAGATAAAAGATATGTTAACAGAATTGGGTTACTTTAACAATCAGAATGGTAAATAGATACTGAGTGGTAAAATGCAAAAATAATCATGATGTTGACTGTACATTATTTCATTCTCAGATTGAAAGCTCTATTTTTAATCTTAAATCACTATTCAGTGCTCAGTCTTCCAGAAAACGTTGTATCAAGTCAACTTAATATCAAGTTGAAATGTCTGGTATATACTTGAAAATCAATTTCAATTTGAACTTGGATCTGATTTTTTTCTTTTTCTTTTGGTGTATAAGTTAGTTCAGTAGTGAAACCTCCACCATTTTCAAATGGTGTGTTTACAGTAAATTTTTTTTCATCAAAAGGATAAGCATCTCTGTACCAGATGATCTGAGCCTCTTCTAAGTCATATCCGTTAACATCGCAAGAAAGAGTTACTGGTTGGCCAACTTTAGGATCTTTTGTGTGACACTTTATATTCAAGACGACCTGCGATTCATCTGTTGGAATATAATTTACAATGAATAACATGAAAACCTTAATGACATTTCAGATATGTAGATCTGCACAAGTCAATATTTACTGTTGCACTCATATACAAAGGCCTCATTTTACCATTTCCACCGTTTGAACTAAATTACCATTTTCCAGCTAAACAGTTGCAGTCAGGCAGATATGCAATACCATGCACATGGGAAATCTGAGGACAATTCACCAGCTGTCATGCCATAGAGGCATGGACTAATACAGTGTGGAAACAGGCCCTTCAGCCCAACTCATCCCTACCGACCAAGGTGCCCATCTAAGCTAGTCCCACTTACCCACATTTAGCACATATCCCTCTGAACCTTTCCTATCCATGGACCTGTTCAAATGCCTTTTAAATGTTCTTGAATCTGCCTCAACCACTTGCCCTAGCAGCTTATTCCATACATGTACCATTCTCTGCCTGAAGTTGCCACTCAGGTCTCTTTTTAAATCTTTCCCCTCTCATCTTAAACCTATGCCCTCTAGTTTTTGATTCCCTTTTATGGGAAAAGGACTGTGTGCATTCATCCTAACTATGCCCCTTATGATTTTATACACCTCTATATCTCTCAGTCTCCTATGCTTTAACGGATATAGTTCTAGCCTGCTCAACCTCTTCCTATGACTCATCCCCTTGAGTCCTGGCAACCTTCTAATAAATCTTCTTTGTACTCATTCCAGCTCAATGATATCCTTCCTATAACAGAGTAACCAAAACTCTACACAATACTCCAGGTGCAACCTTACCAACAACTTGTACCATGATGCCCCATCTTCCTACACTCAATGCCTTGACTGATGAAGGCCACCATGCCAGATGCCTGCTTCACTACCATGTCGACCTGTGACGCCACTTTCTCAGAGACTAATAAAAATGTCACATCCACTCCAAACACACTCACCGGGATTATCCCTCTCTTTTCTAGGTACTTCTGAATGCAGTGACTCAGAATGCCAATGTACCCAGTCTTACCTTGCCAGCATTCCAGGGTCTGAACCACACATCTGAACCCTCTCCCTCCATCGACCAGAGCCAAGACATACAATTGCAATTGAGAGCAAGAGGGAGTTTGTTGGTTAATGCACAAATCACAAATGTGCAGAAGACGACCGTGTGGGATGCTTGCTGGAAGAGGTTCTTGACCAGAGGCAGAAAGGGGAAGTGATCCTGATCACTGATTCTTGCTTGAATATGGATACTCAAAAGGCTATTACATGCATATTCAGATGTTGAAGCTGGCACCAGAAACTGTGCACCAGATTTCACCATGAGAATCCTGTCCATGTTAGAATATTTGAAGAATGGACCACATGACACAGCCTTTGGGAGAAGTGAATGATTCTTTTATAGCTGCTCATACTTCCACCATGAGGTGTTGAAGCATCTCTCTGGAGAGGAGTATCTCATTGATCTTTATTACTCCAATCAGGAAAAATGCAAGTAAAATATACAAATGACTGAAGAAATAAAATTAACAAAAGCTTAATTGCATCTGTATTTGGCTCCTTGAATGCATTTTTGTCTTCATCCAGCAACTGCAGAAATTCATTGGATATGGGCATTGGTGCAACTGGGTGCAAATAGGAGCAATAAAAGGGAAAATCATCAGATCATAGCCACCCTTTTCAGAGTGGATGGCTCTGCAAAACCAAGACATGAAGGTAACAGATTGACTGAGTGTTGAAATGGGCCAGCAGCTAAGACACAGCAACTCGAATTTGCCATTCCAAATACTAACATTTGTGTAATCATGGTTTTGTGATTATCTTGTGTAATAATCTAAAACCCCACTCTGACGCCATAATGGACTTCAAGTAAACTTGCACTAACAGGAATTTCTCAAAATGAACACTTTACCTTCATCATCTACTCTATTGGTATCATCTTCCTCTTCAGCACAATCTGTAGAAAAAAAAGTGGCTTAATTAAATCTGTCATGAGTCAAATTAAATCAACCCTTAAAGTTAGAATATCAAGTATCTCACCTAACCAGATGTTAAACAATTGACGTCACCCAAATTTATCTATTCTCAACATCCGTGTGAAAAAAAAACTAGCATATTCAATGTGTCGTTCCGATGTGCAAGAAGCATTTAAATTAATATTTTGTGTAAAAAAATCAACATTGCATTTATAACAACTTTAATGAAAAACACCTGCTGAACACTAATGCAACAAGATTCACCTTTAAGTAGTAATCTGAAGTCTCTCTCTTGAACTTTCTTTGTCTCTTCATGAAGCACTTCACATTTGATTGTACTCTCATGATCATTTTCTGTCGTCACAAACGTTAAACTTGTAACTGATGAAAACAAACCATCATCTGCAATCTCAGGAAGGCTTTTCTTCACATCTTGACAAAGTCTTCCATCTTTCAACCACTTTACTTGGAGTTTAGCAGGAACATAGCCTGTCAGCGAGATACTGAATGTTGCAAGCTGATTAACTTTAAGTAGTTCCGGATCACTTTTAATAACAGACAGGGAAGGAGATAAAGCTGAAAAAAAAAGCAGTTGAGTGCTTAGTCATTAAACCAAGTTGATTAATTTTTAATATGAAAAAACTAAAAAGGTACTTATCTCATTTGTAACAGACATAAATTCAGAAAAGTGCTCAGGAACTATTTTCAAAATTACGTTTATCAGAATCATTGGAATATTTTCATAGATACACAATTCACACTTGTACAAAAGGTTCCTCTGATGTTCAAGCAAAGGTGGTAATGGGCATTTTTATATGCCATTTCACGGCACTATGCAGTGACAGATTGTGAAAGATTCCTGAGGAATACTGGAATAATATATCAGAAGGAAGCTTTGCAAAGGTGAAAGACCAACATAAAAGCTCAATTTGGATTCTGAGCAATTAAAATATTTTAACCTTTTATGGAATTTGGATTCCATAACTGTTATTTTAAAAGATGCATTATTTGAAGTTGTATTTCTACAGTATACCTAAACCACCTTAAATCATACATCCCTCATTTTCATTAAAATTGTAGTTTTCTGAATAATGTTATGAACCAGCAACAAAAGAAACACATTGGAATTCATCTTTGCTTAGTCTATCATAACATTTAACCTTCAAATTTTCAGACACTTTAATGTCAACAGAATAGGCCACAACTGTTTTTTTTCACAAAACAAAGGCTTTCAATCTGGCAGGCTTTCTGCAGGTTTTTAACTTTCTGAATAGAGTTCAGCAAATCAGGCTTCCTCATCACCTGCAATCCTCCAGGAGTGGGTTTTTTCAAAAACGTATCCATTGTTGCTGGTTTTCACACACAAGCCAATTACACACAAACAAATATAGAAGTCTCCAGGCATGTGAGATGAATTCAAGGCTGGATTGCATCTGTTTTAACAGAAGCAGCCTAACAAGGATAATTAACTTATGGGAATATATCACAGGTTGAAAAATGGGCAGGACTGACAACTCGGTGTTCCATGCTGTAGAATCTTTGAGCGGGTGGACTGAGGAGTGTAAAATGAGGTATTGCAATATTAATCGAGGGGTTCATTACTTCAGAAAGAAGGGAGGATATCTTCAAATGAGGCCATAAAGGTACAACTTAAGAACAAAAAAGGGTGATCACTTTGAGGTTGCTAAGGAGCAGGAGAACTTGGTGTACACATCCCTGAAGGCCGCAGCACGGGTAGATAAGGTGGTTAAGAAGGCATACGAGTTGCCTACCTTCATTAGCCTGGGGCATCGAACATAAGAGCAGGGAGGTTATGGTACAACTTTAGTTAGGCCACAGCTAAAGTACTGTGTGGTGTTCTTGTTGCCACATTAATCAAAGGGCACGATTGCAATGGAGAGTGTGTAGAGGAGACTCACCAGATTGTTGCCTGGGTTTCAGCAGTGTGGAAAGACTGGAGAGGCTAGGTTTGGTTTCTTTTGACCAGAGAAGGTTGAGGAGGGACCTAATTAAGGCATACAAAATTACGTGGCGCATCATGTAAATAGTGAGAAACCTTTTCCCTATTAAAGGTGCCTATGAGTGGAGATTATAGGTTTAATGCAAGGAGTAGAATATTTGGAGGGGGATTTGAGGAAGAATTTTTACGATAGTGGTGTTTAAGAGGCTGTTAGATCAGACACCTGAATATGTAGGGAATCGAGGGATATGGGGGCAGGCAGAAGAGAATTAGTTTAATTTGGCATCATGTTCGGTGCAGACATCGTGGGCTAAAGGGCCTGTTCCTGTGTTGAACTGTTCAATGATGTTAATTTGAGATTGTGGATATTAATTCCATAAAGATAAAAATGGCACAGAATATTAAATGGAAATTAAGTGACTAAATTTTTTATCTTTCTATTCCTTAGGTGACATTCATGGACAGTACACAGACCTCCTGAGGTTGTTTGAATATGGAGGGTTTCCACCTGAAGCAAACTATTTGTTCTTGGGAGATTACGTAGATCGAGGGAAGCAGTCTCTAGAGACCATTTGCCTCCTCCTAGCATACAAGATCAAATACCCAGAAAACTTTTTCCTTTTGCGGGGAAATCATGAGTGCGCCAGCATCAATCGTATCTATGGCTTCTACGATGAGTGTGAGTATTCAGTGATTGTGACTTGATTTACTGTGT
>JAUZTB010000033.1:31379082-31389726 GCA_034780895.1 Rhynchobatus australiae | reverse complement strand
ATTGGTGCTTTGCACAAAGAGCTGATTGATGTGACAGCGCAATGAATGTACAGCCTGGATGACACTATGAATGTATAGAGCTTAATCGACGAGTTTGAACTAAAAGGGGCCCTGAAGTATCCTTGACAAGTAAGAAAGAGAATCCTAAGGCATTTTGTATGTCTATTGGGAGCAAGAGTGTGGCTAGAAAAAAGGCAAGTCTACTCAAGCACAAAGCGGGGAATTTGTGCATGGACCCTGAGAAAGTGGGTGAGGTTGTAAATGAGTACTTCGTATTGGTATTCACTAAGGAAAAGGATGCAGCTGATGCTGAGATAAGGGAGGGATATGTTGATATTCCAGGACATGTCAATATTAAGAAGGAGCATGTGATGGGGGTACTGAAAAACCATTTGAGATGGATGTTCTCCACTCCATCTGCCACACTTCCTCCCTCCCCCACCTTCCAGGGCTTCATGGAATCTGTCCCAGGATACTGAGGAGAATACTGGGGCCTTGACAGATCTTTGTATCCTCTTTAGCCATTAGGTGAGGTCACAGATGACTGAAGAATAGCCAATGTTACTCCTTTTAAGAAGGGCAACAGGGTAATCCAGGAAATTGTAGGCTGATGAGCCTTGTGTCAGTGGTAGGGAAATTATTGGAGAAGATTCTCGGGGAAGGGAATTATTAACATTTCAAAAAGCATCCACTTGTTAGGGATAGTCAGCGTGGCTTTGTGCAGGGGGAGGTCCTGTCTCTCAAACTTGATTGAGTTTTTTGAGGAGGTGATGAAGATGATCCATGAATGCAGGGGTGGATGTTGTTTATGTGGCCTTTAGTAAAGCATTTGACAAGGACCTTCATGGTGTGCTGATCCAGAAGATTAAGTCGCATGGGATTGATGGTAAGTTGCATACAAAATTGGCTTGGTCATGGAAGACAAAAGGTTGTGATGGAGAGGTGTTTTTCTGATTTAGAGGTCTGTGACCTGTGGTGTTTTGCAAGGATCAGTACTGGGATCTCTGTAGATTGTAATATGTTAATAATTTCAGATAAAAGTGCAGGTGGTCTGATTAGTAAGTTTGCACATGACATGAAAATTGGAGTTGTGGATAGTGAGGAAGGTAGTCAAAGGATAGAGATTGGTTGGAAGCATGGGCAGAGAAATGGCAGATGACGCTTAATCCAAACAAGTGTGAGGTGATGCATTTTGGGAGGTGAAATGAAATAAGATCGATAGAGAGGAAATGGCGGAACTCTTGGGAGCATTGATGTACAGAAGATCTTGAGATGCAAATCCATAGCTCCTGGATTGGAGTGTACTAGTGAAAAGGAAAATTTGGACAAACTTGGGTTGTTTTCTATTGAGTGTCGGAGGCTGAGTGGAGACCTGGTTAGAAGTTGACAAAATTATTATGAGAGGCATAGATAATTTTTTTCCAGGGTGTAAATGTCAAATATTAGGGGACATTAGAGGGGGAAAGCTTAAAGGAGATTTGCTCGGCCAGTCTCTCTTGGACAGAGACTGGTAGGTGCCTGGAATGCACAGCCAGCTGAGATGGTTGAAACAGATATGGTGGCAACACTTAAGAGGGATTTACATGAACAAGCAGGGAATAGAGGGATACAGACAATCGGTATGCAAATAGAATTAGGTTGGCTTCGTGGTTAGTGCAGAATCAGTGGGCCAAAGAGCTTGTTCCTGTGCTGTAATGATCTATGTTTTCAAGCTATGTGCTGTTTTGATTAACTTGTGTATTTTTTAAAGGTTATTTTTGAAATAAAAACAAGTTACAGTTAGCTGAGTAAGATAACAATCACTGGTCTTCGGTTGTTTGGAAGCAGCTCTGGTATTTGAGTACTGGCAGATGCATTTGATACCAGAACATGACCTGTTCCATATCCAGGATCTTTCAACTTGTGCATTCTAATTATTTGTGAATTATTTAATAAAATTGTGGGCACATTGGCTATGAGCAGTCATGAGAGGTTTTAAGGACCTTTTTTGCAAGAATTTTATTCCATATTTGCCATTTAACTGTTACGTTAGCTTGTTGAGCAATGTAAAGCTCCTGGCAAGTGGAGTCGGTACACTTGAATACCACTTTTTAAGAATCAGATCTCAATTTAAACGTATGGAATTTAGGCTCGTTTAGGATGCATCCCATTGTGGTGAAGGTAACATGATTAGAGAACTTTTTTGTTGTATATTGTTTCTCTTTGAAAGCATTATCCAGTGTGTTTGAAGTTAGAATTTATGCAAGCCCCTACATTTTGAGGTGGTTCACCATGTATTTTGATATGAAAGAACATCTGTTCTGCTCAGCTGTGCTGACATCTGTATGTTACCACTACTATATTTTTTATGACATCTTATGTATTTAAGCTTTGATATTTAGACCCTGACCCACAAGATGTTAACAGTAGGAATATTTTTACAGTAGCGCTATGCTTGGCTAGGTTAAAAGATTGTTCTCCCTGGTGCAGAATACATCAAAATTCAGAATTTGAATTTTAGAACTCTAAAGTCTGTAAAGCAGTGCATCGGATACATTGTGTAATCATTTAAAAGTACGTGGAAAGACTCTCAATCTCTTTCCTCCAGAATGAGTTGTGTAAAGTTAAATCTCCCTCTACAGCTATATATTCCTTTCTTCATCTTGTTTGTTGCTTGTATTTCTCGCGTACACTTTCCTCTTCAGTACTGATAGTGGCGTCTGATTTATGCATTCTGTGAATACTGAGTAATAGTTCTGCATTCCTGATCAATTGGTGTCAGCTTCTGTTTCCTCTTAATTCTTGCTGTGGTAATTGAACTTCTCCCAGTAATGAATGAACTGAAGTTCCTTTTAACTAAACCAGGTACACCCTGTTCCTATTTGCCGTATTGGCCTTCTTTGTATCCCTATCTAACTGAACACTTAAATATTGATTATTTTAAACTTAAAAAGTTTCCCTTCACCAATAGAAAAGTATTAATTGTCCATTGTTAAACAGATACCTTTATACTTGGTCATTACCAAAAGGCCTTTTTTAATACTATTTTTACAGGTTTTGCCACCTTATTTTCCTGTTCAGCAGTTGAAACTAAATGTTTTTGGCCTTGTTAATATTTTCTTGGGGTGTTATGTGTACGCCCCTAAGGGTTCCTACTCATGTAGTGACACGTGTGTAGAATATGTGTGAAGCAGGTAATACCTGGAAAATGAACAGCTTATTTGAGATTCTTCTCGGTATGCAAAATATTCTAATGGAGTAATGCCACACTGAATTACATACATGGCATTGAGAACATTCAAGATTTAGTTATTTGTTAGAAAAGCATTGAGAAGTTTGTTCTCCTGGTTTTCATTACTGGTGCTTTAAACACAAGGTTCTCGTAATTAAATTTATTTATCTACTTGTGAAGAAGGCAGTGCGGTTTAAATCCTATTTTGCTCTCCCTCAGGTTTTGTTCTTGGTTTTCTCTCCTTGGGATCAATATTGATTTAAGATGATTTGAAGCTCTTGATTGTCACTTTGTAATTAGGCGAATGCCTGTCTCCTCTGATTGCTGTACTAGTTCATAAAATAAGAATATTAAAATGCTACTGGGATGCAAGTAGTGTGGTAACGTTGCCCTTCTATTTAATTGATGGTTGTAAACAGTTTAAAATGGACAGGAAAGTATCTAATCCATGAATGGTGACCAGAATTGGACTGATGTCAGGTTATGTTGGTTAGGCAAGATCTATCTTGTTTTTGTCCTGTTTATTTCCATTTGCCAGTGCGGCAGTAATAGCGAGTATACTTTGTAAGGTAATCATGATAAAGAATTAAGAGATTTGTATGGAATTGTGTGCCACGGAATTTTGTTGGAGTAGAATCCATACTTTCTGGGGTTTTCTCTTGATGTTTTATTATGGTAAATGCCTAGTTCTTGTAGCTTCAACTAAAGAACTGAAGCAAAGGAGAAACAATTTTGCATTAATAGGAGTAGACTGTTGAAGAATAGAATGTACATGGAGGGAGTAACATGAAGTTAGACTGGGTAGATTTTAGGAAAAACATTGAATAGGTTATTGCTGCACTAACAGATTGTTCTGATTTTCCAATTTCCTTGGAAATGTCTTTTTTCACTTTGCTTATTTTTGTGGTAACTGTTCTCTACTTCTGGTTACCTTACAACATGAAAGAAAGAAAGTGGAAATCTTGAGGTTTCATGATCTTATTGTCCAAACTACCACATACTTTTTAAAATGTTTTGTGTATTTAAAGCTGTGCTTAAATTTGAATTTATGGGGATTTTCAGCTTCCAAGACCATAGCCATGCTAATGGGGTCAGTCAGTTGCAGAGACATGTTCTTGGCATCATATCCAGAAATGATGCACTTTCTTTTAGTTGTGTTGCTGAACATTTCTGCAACCCTCGCCCCTCCCCACCCTCATGGTGGTTCCAGAAAGTAATTGCAGAGCAGGGTGACAATGTTCATTCTCTCCATAGCTTCCCCTTTTGAAGTTTTGAATTGCAGATCTTAACTCTGCTTCCCTTCTGGAGACTTCTCCATTGATTTCACCTTTCCAAAATGTCTCCAAACTGATTTTAACCATGTATTGGCAGTACTGTGATCCATCATCTAGTGCCAGATGTCCCATTGATCTGATTGTGAATCAATTTGCTGGGCTTTGGCATTTTGTCACTTTTTCCTTCAGACTGAGAACACACAATCAAGAAGTTCCCCAAGCAACACGTATATGATTGAATGACCAATGTCACTTGTTAGACTTCCCTTCCTACCTCCATTGCTTTTTTTTTGTTTTCACAATAACTTGTCACTACCTTTCATGCTCTGGTTCCAGGGTATAGGCTTTCCAGTCCTGAGTCTCTGGTAACATTTCCAATAGTCCAATGCTAGTTTTAGATCACTTTTTTTTTCCCCCCATGATATAGTTTCCTTTAGGTTCTTTGGTATTTTCTATCAAATGATGCTGTATATATTCTGATGGGCCCTGTGGCTACAGCATTCTATGAATCTTATCTACAAATCCATGTGGGAAATGTGTGCCACTGTTGTCTTGCTCCCAGTCAAGAATAGTGGTGTCATTTGGTACCTTTGCTTGTATCATCTTGTTCCCAGCCTGGTTTTACAGTCAGTGCTTTAATCAGTGACATTCCATTATAATCACACTTGTGTGTTGTATTTGTGTTGGAACGCAGTACCTCATCTGCAAAAAGTATCTTCAAATTTTGCTGTGCTTCCCTGTCCTTCACCTTGAATATAGTTATGCTCTCCTCAAAGTGAGTACCCAACCTGGGTTGTTTCAATGTGGATTCAACAGCCTCTGTATTCTTAATTTCAACAAATGTAGCCTATGATCCTACTTCAACTTGAAGCAGGAATTCTAAAAATCTGTAGCATCCTGTCTCCATGATAGAACCATAGAACACTACAGCACAGAAAACAGGCCATTCGACCCTTCTAGTCTGTGCCGAAATGTTATTCCGCTAATCCTACTTACCGGCACCCAGTACGTAACCCTCCAGACCTCTCCCGTCCACGTAACTATCCAATTTATTCTTAAAACTCAAGAGTGAGCCCCCATTTACCACATCGGATGGCAGCCTGTTCCACACTCCCACCACTCTAAGTGAAGAAGTTTGCCCTAAACCTTCCCCTTTCACCCAAACCATGTCCTCTTGTACTTGTCTCTCCTAATCTAGGTAGAAAGAGCCTAATCACATTAACTCTGTCTATGCCCCTCATAATTTTGTAAACCTCTATAAAACCTCCCCTCATTCTTCAATGCTCCAAGTAATAAAGTCCGAACCTGTTCAATCTTTCCCTGTAACTCAACTCCTGAAGACCCAGCAACATTCTTGTAAATCTGCTCTGTACTCTTTCAATCTTACTGTAGGTGACCAGAACAGCACACAATACTCCAAATTTGGCCTCACCAATGACTTGTACAACCTCACCATAACATGCCAACCCCTGTACTCAATACTTTGATTTATGAATACCAGGATGCTAAAAGCCTTTTTTTACAACCCTGTCTACCTGTGATGCCACTTTCAGGGAATTATGTATCTGAACTCCCAGACCCCTTTTTGTTCCTCCGCACTCCTCAGTGCCTTACCATTTACTGTATATGACCTACCTTGATTTGGCCTTCCAAAATGCAGCACCTCACACTAGTCTGCATTAAATTCCATCTGCCATTTTCTGGCCCACTTTTCCAGTCCAGATCCCTCTGCAAGCTTTGAAAGCCGCCTTTGTTCTCCACTATGCCTCCAATCTTAGTGTCATCAGCAAACTTGCTGATCCAATTTACCACATTATCATCTAGATGGTTTATGTAGACAACAGACAACAATGGCCCCAGCACAGATCCCTGTGGCATGCCACTAGTCACAGGCCTCCAGTCTGAGAAACAATCATCCACTGCCACTCTCTGTCTTCTCCCACACAGCCAATTATGAATCCAGTTTACAACCTTTACATGGATAGTGACTGAACTAGGATACCTTCTGAACTGACCTCTCATGTGGGACCTTGCCAAAGGCCTTACTAAAGTCCATGTAGACAACATCCACAGCCTTTCCTTCATCTAGTTTCACTTTAACCTCCTCAAAAAAAACTCTACAAGATTCGTTAAACACAATCTACTGCGCACAAAGCCATGCTGACTATCCTTAATCAGCCCTTGACTGTCCAAATACTTGTATATCCGATCTCTCAGAACACCTTCCAATAATTTACCCACTACTGATGTCAGGCTCACTGGCCTGTAATTACCTGGTTTACTTTTAGAGCCTTTTTTAAACAACGGAACAATATGAGCTACCCTCCAGTCCTCCGGCACTGCACCCGTGGCTAAGGACATTTTATCTGCCAGGGCCCCTGCAATTTCTACACTCGTCTCCCTCAATGTCCGAGGAAATATCTTATCTGGCCCAGGGGACTTATCTACCTTTATTCACTGTAAGGCAGCAAGCACCCTCCTCTTTAATCTCGATATGTTCCATGACTTTATTGCTTGTTTCCCTTCCTTCTATATGCACTATGCCCATTTCCTGTGTAAATACTGATGCAAAAAAATTGTTTAAGATCTCCCCCATAACCTGAGGCTCCACACATAGATGACCACTCTGATCTTCTAGGGGACCAATTTGTCCCTTACTATCCTTTTATTCTTCATATACTTAGAGAAATACTTCGGATTTACTTTCACATTATCTGCCAAAGCAACCTCATGTCTTCTTTTTGCCTTCCTGATTTCCTTTTTTTAGTATTTTCTTACTTTTTCTATACTCTTCAAGTACGTCATTTGTTCCTAGTTGCCTATACCTGCTATACACCTCTCTTTTTCTTAACCAGATCGCCAATATCCCTTGAAAATCAAGGTTCCCTATGCTTTTTAACTTTGCCTTTAATCCTGGCAGGAACATGCAAACTCTGCACTCTCAACATTTCATCTTTGAAGGCCTTCCACTTGCTATGCACATCCTTGCCAGAAAACAAATCATCCCAATCCACTCTTCCTCGATCCTTTCTCGTTTCCACAAAATTGGCCTTTCTCCAATTTAGAACCTGAGCTCGAGGACCAGAACTGTCCTTATCCATAAGTAACTTGAAACTAAGGACCTTTCAAGTTGATCTTTCGAAAATGTAAATTTTAAGTTGATGAAATTTTAGTCATGAAGTAAAAGTTCACAATTTTATTGCAAATAAATTTCTGTTGAGAATCCTTAAGTTAAATGTCACAGGAAGTGATCCTTCAAGGTTATTGCAGTCTCAAAAAGTCAATGAGCTATACATACAAAGTATCAAAAGCCAGCCCGTTATATGGGGAAAAGAAATCTCTGATTGACAGAATGGATGTAATTTAGTTCTGAATGTGATTAATAGTAGTACTAATAACAGAATGAGAGTCATTTATGAACTCGCTGGTGTCTCAGCAGGGTGGATGACTGAGCAAATCCCTTTCCACACACAGAGCAGGTGAATGGTTTCTCTCCTGTATGAACTCGCAGGTGTTTCAGAAGGTGGGATGTATTGGTGAATCCCTTCTCACACATGGAACAGGTGAATGGCCTCTCCCCAGTGTGAACTCTCTGGTGTGTCAGCAGAGTGGATGATTGACTGAAGCCCTTTGAACATACAGAACAAGTGAATGGCTTCTCTCCGGTGTGAACTCGTAGGTGTTGGATAAGGTTGGATGAACACCTGAACCTCTTCTCACAATGAGAGCAACTAAATGGTCTCTCATCAGTGTGAACTCGCTGATGTGACTGGAGGCAAAATGACTGTGTGAATCCCTTCCCACACATGGTGCAGGTGAATGGTTTCTCCCCAGTGTGACTACGTCGATGATTTTCCAACTGGGATGGATAACTGAATCCCTTGCCACAGTCGCGACATGTACATGGTTTTTCCATAGATGCACACACTCCTCTCTTTCGAGATTGAAGCCTTGTTCACACATAGGACGTACTCTACTTCTCCTAGTGTATTTCAGACTGTGACAGGTTGAACTTTTTTGCATCGTCGGTCAACTGGCCATTTGAGTTTGTCTGTCTTGATGCTGTTCTAGTCACACCGATGTTCTCATTGACAAAGCAAACGTTTTTTCTTTCATATTCAGCACCAATAGTAATCAGATTCTGATTAATCCACTTATTGTCAGTTTACATAATGATTAGCCTAAATTTCCTAAACGTATGGCCTCATCTTCTGACATCCTGTAAAAGGAATTTACAAAAGTCAGTGTTGTAAACACTGGATTGAAATTTATTTCAGACAATTCTAATATTTGTTAATGTTTTTTTCCACTCAAAATTCAAACCTGTTGCCCCAAGCCAAAGATTTTTGTTTTGGTTTTCTTTTCTCTCTTTACTGAAGGTGCTAGCTGACTGGGTTCAATTTTGCACAAACTAGTTCCTGTCTGCCTCCTCCTGTGAACATGTTGATTTTAGCTGGGTTCAGTTCTGCACATTGGATCCACTTTCTCTCCTGAAGGTGCTGACACTTCTTCCCCTGTCCTGTAATCCTTCCAGTTTCTTTTGATCTGTTCTCATTGAATACCCTCCATTTCTCCTCTGACCTGCTCATCAAATCAAATGAGAACATTCAGTTCATTGTATCAGAGAACTGCCAAGTTTTCTACGAGTCACACATTCAACTCTGTCCCTTCAGCCCTGGAAAATGTTTGTTTTGAAATATTTAATCAGATTACCGCTTTCAAAACTAACACTGAATTTGTTTCCATCACCTTTGTTATATGCTCCAGATCATAACAATCCATTTCTCCACAAATTTCTCTAATTCCTTTACTAATCAATTTACTGTTATGACCTTGGTAATGACTTGCCTGCCATTGGGAACTTTTCGTGATTTCTTAATCCAGATTCCTCATTGTGTCAACATTTCAAATATATCTCCATCCTGCCCATTCTTAATCCCCACCAACAACCCTGCAATCCAATCTCAGGTTTTCCAGCATCTCCAAGCAATTGATCTCATCCTTTGTATCATTAAGCTAAACCTGCTCAAAATGCAGTCTGAGGCACTGACTTACTTATTAATGTGCAGTGTCTAGAATTGCATATAACTTGAACAGACATTCATGAAGTATGAGGTTCAACAAAGTTCCTCTAGAATGTAAAGTAGGAAATATAAGAACCCTGTTCAAGAAAGAAGGGAGAAATGGGGAAATCACAAGCCAGTTAACCTGATGTCAGTAATTAGAAAAATGCCCATTATTCAGGATTCTGTGACAGGCATGGTCAATGTTAATGTATGGAAAAGAAATGGCCTTTGACAAGCGTAAGTTTCTGATAAATTAAATAGCAGTATAAATAAAGAAGCAGCAGCAAACATCTTTATTTTCAAAAGACACCAAACAAAAGATTCTTATATGAAACAAGGCATCAGAGGATTAGGCACTGTTAGAATGCAGATATGATTGGGTCAAAGACAGAAATCAGTGGCAATAAACAGGTGATTTTGAGGTTGGCAGGTTGACATAGTGGGCTTGCATTCTGTCTCTCTCATTTACCTACATTCTGTCTCTCTGGCTGATCCCATTCACTCATTGACTAAATAACCTTGTTTACAGCTTATTGCCATGGTCACTTTGGTTCTCCCCCACCTTCCCTGCAGTTTAACAGGCATCTTTTCTCTCCTTCCCATTTCTGATCAAGGGCCTTCAACCTGAAATGTTAATTTTGTTTCTATTTCTGCAGATGTGGCCTGCTCTGCTGCGTATTTCCAGCACTACAGGCAGAGGGGTCTGCTTCTTAATCAACAACTTGGACGTGTTGATCCTGGCGAGCTCCTGTTCACCCAGCCTGGAATACCTAAAACTGAAGTGTCGAACATACTACATGCCACAGGAGTTCAATTCAGCTATTCTGATGGCAGGCTACATCCCATCCCAGACGGACATGAAGCCTGCACTTAATGAACTATACTCTGTTGTCAACAACCTTGAGACAGGATACCCTGAGGCCCTCCTCCATTATTGCAGGTGACTTCAACCAGGCCAACCTAACGAGTGTGTTACCAAAGTACTACCAGCACATCTCCTGTCCCACCAGGAGCCCTAACACCCTTGACCATTGCGATACAACCATCAAAGATGCCTTCTGAGCCACCCCTCGCCCTCACTTTGGTAAATCAG
>JAUZTB010000033.1:31329750-31346664 GCA_034780895.1 Rhynchobatus australiae | reverse complement strand
TTCAGAAGGAATATGAGTTACAGAAAAATCTAAAGAATGTTAAAGCATTTATTTTGGCAACTTAATGTCCTTACAACATGTATGTGACCCAAAATTTTTTAAACAAAGTAAGCATCTTTTAAGACTAGAACTAAAAGTTAATTAAGTCTACTTAACAGCCTTTGGTTTGCCAGTGGTATAGCTAATTAATAGCTCAACTAAATTAAGTTGCAAGAATAGTACAGCACAAAAACAGGTCCTTTGGCCATCATTTCCAGGCCAACCATCATGTACCTATTTATACTAATTCCACCTACCAGCACATTCTTCATGGCCGACTATGCCTTGGCAATTCAAGTGCTGGTCCAGATGCTGCTTTAATGTTGTGACAGTACTTGCCTCCACCACCTTGGGTAGTCCAAGCCAGTGGAGGCAGAGTGGGAAAGACCCAGCCTTTTGATCTGCTCAATTGATTGGCTTATCAGGGTTCCTGCATTTAGCATGTGACCTTGCATTGGGAGAGGACATGAAACTTCATGCCTTGGAAGACTTGCATTAATTGTTTTCAAATCTTGTAAGTGTAAAGTGGTAAGAGTTGTAATGATAAAACTCCCTTTAAAAACCTAGGATCACAAAGGCTAAATTAAGCTGAGAGCCCAGGTTAAACTGACATTCATATAGGTGTGAACACACAAGATGAGAGCCTTCAAATTTGGTCCTTAGTGCCAATGCACATTCTTTCCTGCAACTGCAGTGTTAAGTGTAGGCTGCAGAGGCCCATTTTCTTCCCCACCCCACCTTCATTTTTTTTCTTCAAGACCTCCATGTCACTTGCATCTCTCTTTGTATTTGACTATCAATGCAAATCTCAATGTTTCAAATAAAGAAGTCTTTTAATGTGGATATTGGCTTTCTATCAACTTGTGTCCATATGTGGACATGAAATCTGATGCTGATATGTCTTGATTTCAAATTGTATGCCCAAGGTGTTAACCATTACCTTTTGTTATGTCAACCACATTAATTTTCTTTTCCATTGTGTACTTCCAGAAGGTATAAAATACCACATACGCTCTGCTGCTCACAGCCTAAACTATTGAATTATAACTGGATTAACAGGAACAATATGAGATAGCAAAGAAGTGAAAATCAAATATTGCTTCAGCTAATAATAGGTTAAATTATGTTTTTCGGTATACATTCCTTGCTGGTCTTGATGGAAAATATTTGTGAGCAGTTTTTGTAGACCTTTCTGATGTAAATCATGGATGAAATGAACTTCCAATCTGCAAGCCTTTTGATCTCCAGCTGGAAGGGACAGATTTCAGCTTTGTTTTTATGTCATGACTTTGAACTTCATCGACAAACTAAGCAGTGCAGTCCCCAAAATATTTTTGTTGGCTTTATTACTGATTGTGAGTGAGTTATGGCTATAAGGTAATTGTGGAAGCTGAATTCCATTCAAATGCTTGTGGTTAAGAAAATTACTTGGATAGGATGAAAAAGGGACAGGTAGATGTCAGATTTCATTACGAGTACTTCTGTCCTATTTTTCCACCCGACACCATCAGTTAAATCCTATTACCTTGGATATCAGTAATTGAGAGCTAAACTGCCTGTGTCATTCATAACATTTGGAGCAACAGCTCCATAGAGAAACTTAGTAACCAATGTACTTTTCCAATGTACTTATTCAAAGGAACAGCAGCAACAAATTTGGCCATGAGGGAAAGACACTCTGTCTTGGATTTAGTTTTACTTCTCCTAAGTGGGACTTTCCATTTCTATTTGCAACATTCACTTTCTATCTTAATTGCCTATTTTAGGGTGGCTCAATAAAACATTAGTTTTCATAATTAAATACGGAACACAGCAGAAGTGTTACAAATCTATTTTAATTGGTGTTGAATAACTATAATGAGATGTGCTAAAAATACTCAGTAAATTAGCTTCTGAAAGTATTTGAAATTTTCACGACCTGCAACTTAATCTTGACAACTCTAGGCAGGTCACATTTTTAATCTCTCACCTTGCATGACTAACTTCAAATTTCATACAATAATGTATCTGGAGATTTTGCTTTTGCAAATTGTTTCAAACCACAGCATATGATGCTCATAAAACTGCAACCTTTCACGTGCATGCAGTATTGCCGCTATACAATAATTTTCTGTTGACTGCTTCAAAAAGTAACCCTTAAACACAGTTGTGTAACATAATTGTTTCTGTTATTTGAGAAAGACACTAGAATGGCTTAAGGAATACTTCTCAATCTTTCAATAGTTTGTTAGAAAACATTTTAATATTAGATGCTTATTTTTAATTTGAAAAAACAATACAAGTTTTAATTTATTATTGCCTCAGACATGACGTACTGATTGTGGCAGCTTGATCTTTGTTTCAAAACTCTTATTTGTACACCTAAACTAGATTTATAATTGAACAGAAATATGGCATGCAATTTATTTGCTTGAGTCCATATAATAGCATGTTCGCAGAATGTCAGGACATTCATCTGTATGTTTGGAGTTAAGTATATACTGTCTGCCAATTTCGATAATGTCATACTTCATTTATTATGTCACTAGACAAAAATAGAAGAGTGAGACTGAAATGTTCATGGTGATTTAATCCAGCATCTAAACTTGGCTAGATTTTTGAGGTTTTTAAGAGCTGCCTAAAGATTTTAGCAGAAATAGTCATGGTCTTGGTCTCCAGAAAACAGACAAGAACTTGCAATTATATAGTGCTCTTTAGGACAAGGATGTGACCAAGCCAAAGAATTTTTTTGAAGTCTAATCACTTTGGTAATGAATGTTAGTTCTCTGCCTGTATTGCAACAACATTAGACATAATCAGCAAAACACAATGTACAGTGGGTCCTTGTTATTCATTGTAGATGCTTGCCAGGAAAGTGCGATGAATAATGATTTACTTAAGAATTATTATAATGGAGAATGCAAGAAAGGGTCTTATTGTCCAAATTCTGAGCACCGGTATCATCCAAAGTAAGGAGAATCATAAAGATAAATTTTTCTTTTGCCTAATGCTATTTCATCTCAAGCACAAAGTGGAGTCACAGAGCCATCAGTAGAGAAACAGGCCCTTCAGCCCATCGAGTCCATGCCAACCATCAATAGTCTTTTGCTGGAAAAGGGCAAGGATGATTTGCACTAATCATACACTCATACTATTTTATTCTACCCACAATCCCATCTACTTCCCTAAAACTTTGCCACTCACCAACATTCTAGGGGCAGTTTTAGGTTGCCAATTAACCTATCTACTTTTGGGATGTGTAAGAAAACTGGAGCACCCAGCAGAAATGCGCAAGGTCTCAGGGAGAACAAACAGACAGCACCATGGATTAGAATTGAAACTGGGTCACTGGCTCCACCAGCTGTGTGATTGTGCCACCTAAACCACTCCTGGATGATCTGTTGCATTATCCACGCCTAACAGTGTGATTTCCAGGAGACTTCACATAATTCTTAATTGCCCATAAGTTCTTGCTGTGGTAAATCAGGAAAGCTTCCAGTCTCCTGTCACCTTTTGTATTACAATCTAATAAAAAAAAGTAAGATGGCCTTTCCGAAGCTTTAAAAGCAGAAGTACTTTGCTCATTGATGGAAGTATAGGTTCTTGATGGCACCTGTTTTGATACTTGGTGTTGTTCAAAACTACTGTCCTGTGATTTGCCGCAAAGTGTCCAGAAGGCATCGATGTTGGCACTTGGATTCCCCCTACACTTTGTACATTCTTAAAACTGTGCCATGTCTGCAACTGTTGCAAGCAAATAAAGCTTGCAGCAACAGTGTTTTATTTTGCAGCAGGGCTACAGTAGAGCTTTCTATCTCTTATTCCTTGATGTCTTTATGAAGACTAATAATCTTTTGCTAGATAAGGGCAAAGCTAATTGGTATGTCATTCTGCTGAAGATCAAGCTTTGTAGCCAGCCTTCATTCCATTACATCTTTTGCTTCACTACATAGTCTGTTATCTTGTGTCGAATGCTGTGTTGTAAGCTTTGCTTTCTCACTGATCTCATCGCTGTTTCACAGGATGGAGCAATGGTCAACGGCAACAAGCCAGGATAGTGAGTGATGTCAACACCATAATCACCACATTTATTTCACTTAAGAATGTCCAGTTTCACATTGAATCACACTTTTGCACTGTTGCTTAGTTTGAACAACCTTTGCACTAGTGATGCATTTTTGAGTCACGGATGGAGGATTACATGGATTCAGAACAATAAATGTAAACAACAATCTCATACTTTCAGAATGAGAGCTTCAAAGATTGCCAAGGAAAACTCCAGTCATCATCCCCGTCTTTTCACAGAATTAAAAAAAAATGCAAACAGATCAATGAATGTTGAAAATTATTCTCTGATGTAGGGCAGGACCTGCATCCAAAACAATGAAAAGCAGGACCACGAGTAATAGACCACGTGAAATTAAACTGTGCATGAATCATAGACCAGCACTACTCAGACTTAGACTGCTTGACTTCTTTAAAAATCTTCTCCAATCCATTGCTCCTACATTGTTCTCTGGGTGTGTACTGTGACCTTTACACACTGAATGAATTTCCATTCTTGTATGGAAGAGTGTGAAACCCATGTTTGGATCCTGAACCTTCAGCTAACTTGGTCTTGTAACTCTGGAGCCTTTTCTTAATATTCTTTGTCATGTATACTCATACCTTTCAGAAGTCTTCTTGAATCTCATTTCCCTAATCGTATCCTCAGTTATTTTTTTCCAATAATTCTCCCTCCTAAATTGCTTACTGTCAAATTTCAGTTCTATATGCATCAGAACACTTAACATTTTAACATAATTAACTGACATCTATATTTATTGTCTTTGAACTGAATAGTTAACTAAGAATTAAATAGTTGATGGTGTTTACTCACTTCAGTAATGGTGCACATGCAATCTTTTTAAACCTTGCGTAACATTGATCCTTAGTTGAATTAATAAAATTTTCAGCTGAATTTTTAACCACACTTGTATACTTACTGTAACTTTAGATGTTCAGGTGGAAATGCCCAATCGGAAGGAGGCTATACCAATTAAATAGATTTTGCTCTTTATTCACACTACTTTAAAATTAGAGTTTTCACCCAAAACATTAAGAGATTATTTAAAAGCAACCAAGAAAATGCACTGCAAGCCTGGGGAGTTATCTCAAACCAATCTTGTGTTGTTATTAATAAAATTATTTGCACAAATCGTGACGCAAATGATTCTTGTATGTCCTTTTACTGCATCTTACTAAATTTTAACCTTTTGCTTTTCTTTTTGCAGTAAGCTCTCATGTAGAGCTTATTATAATGCAGGCTCTGTGCTGGGCTCATGATGACCTAAATAAGGTTGACATTGGGAGCTACATATTGAAAGTCTGTGGACAGGAAGAAGTCTTACAGAAGTAAGGTTCCAAAATCCTAGTTAATACATCTTCTCATTACTATCATTAGGAAATGACAACTTACATTAGAAGGAAAATAATTTGGCCTATAGGATTATTTGAGTGCTTATTTAAATTATTTTTATTTGTTACTTATTATTTGTCAGAGTTGTTTGTGATCGGATGCAATATGTACTTCTTAATTCTATACATTTAACATCATTATTTGTGGCTTTGGTTAAATCCTATGTTATTTTTCTGTTTTGAATAGCTTTAACTTCAAACTGAATCTGATCTCTGTGCTCACTTTCAATTATTGCTGATTATCTATTCTGGGGCAAGAAAAAGATTCGGATGTGAATGATGCCTGTCAGGATATCCGAACATAATTTATAGCCAAGGTGTTCTTTTATTTGAAATGTTATAATGTAGGAAATATGACGCCCAGTTTAATTACAGGAAGTGATGTGATAAAGAATAGATCACCTCTTTTAGTACCAGTCGTATTGAGTGAACGATGAATACCACCAAGACTTTGGGGAGAATTCACCTGCTGTTCTTCCAAATTTTCCATGTCTTCTCTTAAACTAACTGAAGAGACCAGTTGTAGAGCTTGCTTTACTATCTCAGAAATTCTTTCTCCAGTAGAGTTGAAAAGGAAATACAGAAGGGTAGGGCTTCCTTATGACCTTAATAATCAAGCACATTTCTTAGGTGACTGATTGTCTGAGCACTCATATTTTCCAGTAATTGATTCAAGGGTGTTAATTTCAGCAATTGACCTCAGCTTTTTGGCCTGTAACTGCGTTGCATGGGGCAAGGTGATAGTGACTGGGTTGAATGTTGAAATATGTTGCATGTGGCTGGGAAATGATGTAACCATCATAGCCTTGATCAGAGATCAGGTTCCACGTTATGTTGAGATAAAAGTAATTACATTCCTGACATAAAACAATTTATAAGAATTATGCAGCCGTATTTAAACATAAAGGCATGAATTTCCTTATACTACAGCATTCTTTTAAGTTTCTCCCATCCATAGATTTTTGGATATTTTCGAATGTTGAGGGGATCGAAGGGTATGAGTCAGTACAAGAAAGTAATGCTGAGGTACAGGATCAATCATGATCTTATTAAATTGCAAATTGAGGGTTTGAATGGCCTAGTCATGCATCTATATTAATGTTGTCATGTTCTAAAAGAAATTAAGTTTGAACTGTTATGGAAAATTAACTTGATCAACCAGAAATATGGTATTCTAAATGAGATATTTGAGTATTAAAGTTGCATTGATTAAAATAGCATTTTCTATTGGGATTTTAAAAATGAAATTCCCAATATAATTTAATGTTTGTAATTGTTTAAAAGGTAATTGACTGCAGCAGACTTTAAGTGAAATACTATCAGGAACAAATTAAATTACAGTATTTGGTATATGATTCATATTGTGAAAATTACAAGTGGTCTGGCATAAAACATTCATTGGATTTTAATTCAATCAGGCGCAAGTTTTTTTAAGGAACCAACTTGTAGTCTAAGTCGTAGCCTGTGTATGAAAGTTAAGATTGCTTATGCAGCTGCTCTTTGAGTAATTATTTGAAGGTGCACCTATTAAATTCTCCATCAAGGCTGTTTTTTAAACAAAAGACCTTAAATATAATTTGAAATGTCTGAAGTTTCTTTGTGTATCTTGCAGTAAGCACTGCTTAGGTAGCCATGAGTACATTCAGAACTGCCGAAAATGTGACACTGAGATCAAGCTGCAGCTATTAAGCCACAGTACCATATGCAGGGCTCTGGCCCGTACGGTGAGCACAGTTTATTGGTTGACGTTTTTTATTTTGGATCATGCAAAATGATTTGGTGGTAACGTAGAATCTAAATTGAAGTTAACTTAAGTATATGTTATGGTGTAAACTGAACTAGGCCTGGCACAAAATTGCTTGAATGTCACAAATTGATAGGCTTAAATATGTTTTTTGTAGATTAATCTACTAAGGACTCTCTTGAGAGCAGATTAGAATTGGAAATTTCACTATGTGTACAATTACACTATGTCTGAACTCATGGTCCCTGATGTTGACATTGGGCTTCAAGTGCAGAAGTGTTTTATTTGGCAAGATTGATGCATTTCACTTCAGCAGAAATTTCATCAAAAGAAAAACCTTTTGTAAGGCTTAAAAAAAAGGATTTTCTCTGAACCATTTTTTTCAAATTGTACATAATTTTTGAATACATGTAAATATTTCAGTTTTGTCTAAAATTAAACCAACATTTGTGTTCTACCATGTTGTTTTTCTTCTGGACTAATATCCTTTATTTCAGCCAAACAGTTTTGGATCCAATTGCTTTTGTTTCATCTCTTCTTGCACCAATTGACTTGTGTCACTTTTAGTACAGAACCAGGCTTTCAGGTGTGAGATTTACAATTTGGGATTGTTGTTGTTGAATGACAATTGCTAATAGCAACTTCATAGGTTTTGTGCAAGGTTTGCCACTTTGCGATGTGTAACTCGGTTACACTTTTGGATGTTGCTTAGTAATTTTACTTCCCAACAACTGTTACAATTTTTTTCTGTGTTGGTGGGATGAGGTCAGGGGTCATGCAAACTGATGTTATTTAAAATTGGAATTTAATGAGCAATATTTGAAGGCCTTTTTTTTTATTGAGAAGTAATCAATTAGTTGCATAGATTTCAGATTAAGGGTAATTGTTCATATCCTTTAGCAATTCAATTTGGCATCACTGGAATTAAAATATGTATGCAATTATGAATTTGAATGCAAAATCCAATCTAAAATAGTGGATGGAGCATTTGTACATATTGTCACTTACTTCGTTGATCGAGATAGTTGTAGCCAGCAATTGTTGATCTCACTGGAAGTAGCAATGTATTGACATAAATGTATATAATGAACAGGCAGAAGATGATGAGGTACCTGCAGATTTCACAAAGTATCTCTATCAGTTGGAAAAGCCCTTCAAACAAATTACTACAAGGTAAAAAAAAAAGTCCATTCACTTATCTCGCTATCAAATTAGCACTTTCTTGAACATTTCCGTTATAAATATTCCTCTTATGCCCATATGTTGTTTGCCTAGGCAACGTCTTGCTGAACTTCTGGAAGCCTATCATAAGCGGGAAAAAGCAGTTCTTCAAAAGGAAGTAGGTATTAATCTGGTATGAAGGAGATTTTTTGGCATTTTAATCTGCTGCGATGCAAGAGATAAACAATGATGTTGATAAAAATTCGAAATTCAGTCTATTAGTTGAGTACTATGAAATGGAGTGATGAATATTCCCAGAATCAAATATTGTGAAAAAACATTCACTGAGTGGCCACTTCTGTGCAGTGAAGTGTGTGCTTTAGAGGTCTGCATTTCTGTCAATATTTATGGAAAAGAAAGGTGAAGGGAGATTTGGAATAAAGTTCATTTTTTCCAGTCCAGTTACCCAATTGGAGTAATTTGCAATCTTTGCTGTGAAGAAGGGATTTAAAAAAACACATGCTCTCACTGAGAATCATTCCAGAATGTAAAGATTTGTTTGTCTTAATGACAACTTGTAATGCACCAGCTGGGGGAGTCCATTGCTGCAGCAATTATTGCAAGGTAGTTTGAATATATTTTCCTCTAAGATTGGACTACTTTCCAAAGTCCAAAGAACATGCAGGTTCGGCATTTTCTCCCCTCCCTATCTTGTCAATTACTAAGACTTGCAAAGTGAAAAGAGAAAATGCTGGGAACACTCAGTTGGCCAGGTAGCATCTGTGGAAGGAGAACAGAGTTGATGTTTCAGGTCAGAGACACTTTATAAGATCTGAGGCTTCCAAGATGAAGGAAAACTGGCAAGAATTTAGTTTGAGCTGCCCTTATTAACAACCTACTCTATCCCTATCAGCCAAATTAAACAAGTAATTTACTTGAATATTATTACAATTCCTTTATGAAAAAAGTGCTGACTGAGTGTAGCAGCATGGTCTATCCTGTATTAATGCTTGCATAAGGGAAACTTTAATGCAGCTGATTGTATTCCAATCTTCTTTGAAAATGTAGACCAGTATTCTTAATTACATGTTTGTTATTGTGGAATAAAGTGTGAACTTATGTTTACCTAAATAAGTTCCTTAATAAATAAAGTGCCTAAATAAAGTGCCTTATGTTTACCTAAATAAGTTCTTTCAACAATGGTGCCCTGTAATGTTAGCCTTTTTTCTAAATGTGTACAACGTTCCTGTGCTGTTCAATTTTTAACTAGGGAAAACAATACAAAATGGTGGAACAGATTATCCAATCTGTAAAGGATATTTGCAGTGCGTTGGATGGTGCAGAGACCAAGGCTGTCACTGATGCTGTAAAGAAATTAAAACGTGTTGTTAATCTACCAAAAAGTAAAACTGTTGAGGTAAGACCATCACATTTTTTGCATCCACATCTAATTAATCCATATTCTGTTCTGCACTAAGTTTGGCTCAATAGCAGAATTCCTTACAGTTGAGATATTTGAAGATTCTCGCTGTTGTTTTATCATTCAATTGGCTACATTTGTTATCTCATTCCTAGGATTAAAGTAATGTGACTCATTTTACTGGTGTTCAGTTGATAAGTGTTCAAACGGTTTGGCTTACTTATCATATACAAACCTGCTGCTCTCGTGCCTTCTGGGGAGGATGTGCAGGAAATGACCGCCAAAGACAGAGCGCAACATTGTTCCTTTGTCAGCACCATATCTCATTGAATAAGGTGGCCATTACTGAATTTAATTGTTAATCTTTGATGCACAGCAATTCACAACACTTGCATAATAACATTATCTTAAACCAAGCTTAATACAACTCAAACCTTAAACCTACTTTATTTCAATAATGGCACTACTTTGTCTTTCAGTGTATTTACTTGTTGCTTAACCTTTTTATGACCATTCAATATCATTGTTAGTTGGTAATTCCCCCTTCTGGGAGTTACAGTACCATGATTTGTTGATCAGTTATAACAATTGATCTCTGTTAAATCACTGAGGAGGAACTCATGTATAGCATCAGTCTGAAGCAATGAGTTCAAGAGCCACAACATTCACAATAGCAGTTAAAAGTTGTTGCTGAGTTGGTAACATGATTATTGGTGTGTCGCTTGAAGTTGGGAGATTGTGGTGTTTTTTCAATGCAAACATGATTGCCCAGCAGACTGGGAGTAATGTAGCCCTAACGTTCCAGTATTATGGGTCATCAAGTAGCAATGTGCTCTCAGTCCATATCAAATGCACATAGTGTGGTTAAGCAATCCATCCATTGAATATTTTGTAGAATATGGAGGATATCTATGAATCTAGTTTATTATCAGTCTAAGGGAATCCACAATGCTAATTAAGAAGGGAAATGAAGCCTGTATTGGTTATTTCTAGATGCTCCTTAAAATTATCACCAATTTTTATTGCATTATGCCCAAATGTTGTTTTCTTATTTTTAGTTTAAATATATAAAAGAATGTTCTTTTATCAAAAGGAAGGTTGAGGAGCATCTCAGCATTTTATAGCATTTTCATCTCAGTAAGTTGTTGTCAGTAAGGATGGATTTAAATATTAGATAACCTTGATTATTAATTTTGTGTCATACTTGAGAAATGAATTCAGGCAGACATATTACCAAAATGTTAGAACTGGAGAATAAATTATCAGAGAAGATGTTTGAATTGTGTTCAAAATTGTTCTGCTTGGTTTCTGTAAGAATAAGGGATAGTGTGTTTCTAAGGACTATGTGCAGTCTGTATCCTCTTTGATATATAACCAATCCCCATGTCACCACCAGGCACACATTACCTACCTCCGCCTCCAGAGCAACAACTTGCCCTTCTCCAACACCTGGTCATCTGTAGCCAACATCTTTATTACAGTGCTCTCTTAACCTCCATCCTGCATACTCCATATGTTGAAGTTTCTCGAAAGCTCTGCTGCCCATGTCCTACCATGCAGCCATGAACTCTGTCCCAGCTTACGTACATGAACTCCCAGTCCTCCCAAAATCACAACTTTTGCAATTCATTCTCATGTTTTGTTCTGTTCCTCCCTATCTGTGTTATCTGTGTAAATTTACTTCAACTTTAACTCTTTTTAGCTGTATGTCTCTTGTCCATTAGCTTTCTTCTTTAGTATTCCCCAGCCTCATTGCTATTTATGGGTCATTACTTTACTTTAGATGCATTGACCCGTACTAAGTAATTCTCTTTCCAAGTTCTTCTACCCCCTCCACTTTCAGTTTCGAAAGCTTCTCTGAAATTTCTTTATTCATTCCTCCTTTTGGCTTGATAAGGTACAAGAACACAAAATGGGAGCAGAAGTGAGCCATCAAGCCATGCAAGCTACCCTGCCATGTAGTATGATCATGACTCAACTATGCTGGCCTCAGCGCCTCTTCTGTGTCATTTCTCAGTATCCCTCTTCCTTGATCTATCAAATATTTATTCACTTTCACTTTACATACTTTTAATGATCCAGTTACCATCACCCACCAGGGCAGAAAATTGCAGAGATTCACCACCCTCTGCAAAAAGAAATTTTCATGTGCCTCAGTTTTAAATGACTAGCCCCTTTATCTTGTAATTATGTGCCCTTGTTTGAGACTCTTCCACTAGTGAAAAGATCCCAATATGTACCCCATCAAGCTCTCTTGGGATCTTGCATGTTTGAATAAATTCCAGGCCCAAAGTATTTAATCTCCCTTGGTAGGAGAACCCTCTCATCCCAGGAATTAGCCTGGTGAATCTCCTTCGAACTGCCTCCAATGTTACTACATTTTCTTTTCAAGGTAAGGGGACCAAAACTGTACACAGTATTCCAGCTGAGGCCTCACCAACACCTGGTAAAATTGCACCACAACCTCCCTATTTTTAAACTCCTTTTGCAATGAAGACCAAAATGCTGTTTGCATTTTTGATTACTTGTTGATCGAGTCTGCCAGCTTTTTGTGATTCAGGCATTAGAACACCTGTGTGCCTCTCACTTTCAGTCTCTTTCCATTCAGATAAAAAAAAACTGCCTTTTGCTTCATCTCACTGAAGTGCATATTAAACTCCATTTGCCAGTCTTCTGCCCACCCACTCAAACTACTTTTTTCATTGGAGAATCACAGCATCCTTATCACAACCTTTCCTTTCACCTATTTTCCTATCATCAACAAATATGGAAACTTGCACACTGTTCCTTACTCCAGATCATTATTGTAAATAGTGGATGACTGTGGGCCAAGAAATTATCCCTATGATACTACACGTTACCTCATTCCAGTCTGAAAAGGACCCATTTATTCTAACTGTCTTATTGTATGAGACAACCAGTTTTCAATCCATTCAAAGATGACCAGAATGACCAAAAGCATCTTCACTTCTCAATTAATTTAATTGTAGTAAAAATCTCTACAAAAATGACCCCTTTGGGTTACAGTATATATACTGCAGTATTGAGTTAAATTGAATCTCCTACCTGAGATTTCCTTGCATCCCAGGGATGTGAGTTCAGTAATTTCTCTTATTTTCTGGTGAAGCTGTTGCTGGTTGCATTTCTGTACAAATGTCATAGTTGTTGCACAGAAATGGGCCCTTTAGTCCACTGAGTCTGTGCCAACCATCAAACACTACTCCAGTTTTATTCTTCCCACACTCCTATCATCTTCCCCCAGATTCAATTACTCACTTACAAACTTGGGGCAATTAACCTACCAACCCACATGTCATTGGAGCTGTGCCACTGTGCTTCCCATTGTACTTTTAAATTTATATGATAAAGAGTGATTTATGAGTAAGCTTGCAGAAATGTTATCCTTTTGATATGAGATTATGTTCTCTTTTTAAGATGGTTTCTGTTGAAGCTTGTAGCGGAGACTGAGGTATGGAAAATTGCACAATGCAAAGCATGACAATTTTCCTTCACTTGGAAAATAAGTGTTCATTTAACTATAAAATTTAAGAACATAGTATTCAATTCTCAGTATTCATAACACACCAGGGTTAAATCTGTATTGGATTTAACTCAGCACAATAGTTGATAAGGTAAATTGCTGGAATCTTTAAATTACGTGTGATAATGTCTGATGGGAACTATTAATGAACAGTGTATATTGTTGAAATCATTCTAAATGCATTAGAAAGAAATAATAGGCAGCAGGAGGAAACTAAAGGGAATGTTGTCATGGAAATAGGCTAACTGAAATGGAGACTTTGGGTAAAGCTGTCTGAATACATGTTCTGTGTTACCCAGTGTAGCAGCAAGTCATAGAGCAGAAGGTCTTGAGTTTGATTTCATGTCCTTTGTGTTACTTACTATGCCACCAGTGGTAGACATTTCAGCCAAGGAGACCATCTCCTCTGAAAATGTCTTCTATATTGTGTCCCCAACTTCTGAAGCCACCTTAAAACTTCAAGCCAAACTTCTGAAGTCCTTAAAATTTTTACTTTAGCCATGTTTTCTAGTCATTCTTTTTTGTAACGACAGTCCAATGTGTGATCCTTGCAAGAATGTTTCTTTTGTTCTGTAAATTGTGGTCAATAGACAAAAAGGTGCTTGAACATAGGATGTTGAGTACGTATCAAACCATCTATTGATAGATTGGCCCCAATCTAGCATTGATGAGTAAACTCAGATTGCTTTGTGTTTAATGTCAAAAATCCACTATTATCGTGACCAAGTACCCAGGCACATTCTTCCACTGGCAAGTAAGTCCCAGCTAATTCAGCAGTGAGTTTTGACAATCTTAACAGGCAGACCTGAACCACAAAAGCTGAGTCAGTTAAATCCTGTTCTGACTTGTAAGCTGTTGAAGGATGTGAATGGTCATGACATTCACAAGTACTTAAAAATTATTAAAAATTAAAAGCACTCTTTAAAAAAAAAATTAAGAGTTGAAATACTTAAAAACACTAGGAAGATTTAAAAGCAATGAAATCCAACAATTAAAATGAATGGGTTGCTGCTTGACAGGTAGATTTCTTAGCATAAGTTTGGTGAAATCTCCTGAACTTTGACTTCCCACTGGGCTCCATGAGGAGTCCAATGGTAGAATACCATTCTCCCAGGAGCAGCAATCAGCAATGCAGAAGTTTCGGACTTCTGCCTTTGGAAGTCCAGAACTTTTGCACAATTACATAGTTAAAACCCTGTATTTATGTGGAACTGCCGGCTTTTAAGCAAAAGATCCAGACCATTGAGATAAATGTGAAATTGAACGAGTAACTTAATTATCTTCCAAGTGAAGTGAAATTGTCATGCATTACATTGTACAATGTTCAGTTCCTTAGAGTCTCATGCATTTCAATTCACATCTGACTTCGGAAACTAATTATAATGTGTTCTCAAATACAGGTTAAATCAAAAGAGAGTGGCGATTCATCAAATGTTGCAAAGAATGGTAAGTCATCTTTTGTGCAAAATTTAAAGTTTATTACTACAAGTATTTAACAGTGTAGTGATTCACTTTATGACAACGAGGCTGTGCTGTTGAGTACTATTTTGACAGATTTTCTCCTTGGCCATCCATTACCAAACAAATGCATGCAATTGTATATTTTGGGGCCTTTGCATTATCTTGATCTGTACCATGTAAATATAATGGCAAAGAATTTTGCATGTTAGCTGCAAAATTCTGTTCTATTCCCAGAAATACAAGTTCCTGACAACTTTCTATCAGCTACCTTATTTCAATTGGTGAAGACGCAGGGGCTTTTATTTTCAGTTTTCTTGGGTATTGATAGTGACTGTACTACTTCCACAAATGCATAGGATATTTTAGATGCCATCTTCAATTATTGATCACATGAGTTGTTTACACAAAACATAACTCATCCTTTCTGTGCTGGGTTAATTACAAACAGATTGAGTTTAAGTTTAGAAGGCTGATGCACACAACATATAACCTTTGAGCATTTACCTGCATGGCTCACAGAATCAAACTGTTTTAATTCAGTTTAAAATAGAAGCTGAAAATACTCAGCAGGTCAGACCATATTCATGGGAAGGGAAACAGAATTAATGGTTGAAAACTGGGAAGGAGACAAAAGAAGTTTGTTCAGCTGCAGGGAGAGTAGGGGAGAGGGATGTCTCTGATAGGGTCCAGCCGGTGTGATCACAGGGATAAGCTGTAAACAGGTTATCTGGTCAATGAATGAATGAGAGCAGTTAGAGCATGAGGGCATAGACAAAAGAACATAACTCAAAGAATGTAGGAGTTGCAAAATGCAGAGCAGGAAGGCGCGCTTGGCAGATCAAGCTGGGCGTGTGCTCTACTCCCAGAGAGAAATAAGTGATCTGCAAAGCAATCACACAATCTGCATTTAGTTTCTCCAGTGTTGTGAACACTGAATGCAATACACTACATTGGAAGAAGTACAAGTGAATCGCTGATTCATTTGGAAAGGCTATCTGGGTCCTCAGATGGTGGGAAGAGAAGATATGAAAGGACAAGTTTTGCATCGCAAGGTAAAGTGCTGTAAGAAGAGGTATGGTTGGTTGGAGTGGAAGGGTGGGCCTTGGAGTTGCGAAGAGAACAGTTTCTGCAAAATGCTTAAAAGGGAAGAGAGGGGAAGATGTGTCTGGTGGTGGAATCACTGTTGAAGGTGGCAGAAATTGCAGAGGATGATCTGTTGAATGCAGAGACTGGTGGGGTAGAAGGTGAGGACCTGGAGAACTCTTTGTTCCACCTCGGAGAAGAGGGATGAGAGCAGAGGCATGGAAAGTGGGTGAGATGTGGGTCAAAGGGCTTTGTTAATAACAATAAAGAGGAAGCCATGGTTCAGGAAGAAGGAAGACATTTCAGAAACACATGTACGGAAGCTCATCATCAGAGCAATGACAGAACGGCAGAAACTAAGGAATTGTGTGAAATCCTAACTGGAGGCTGGATGGAGGTCAAGATAGATGTGGGAGTTGTTCAGCTTGTAACGGATGTTAGTAGCTAGCCTGGCCCCCTCTGCTGTCACAGCAACCAGGTTTGTCTCCTTTTTTGAAGATTGACAGAATGGTGGCACCCCTGAAATTCACTTGCATGCCCGCTTCTTTGGGGACTGTGGGAAATGAGGCTGTGAATTGTGTCTGGAACTTCTGGGATACATTCTGTTCCCAAAGTTTTTGTTCTGTGGTTCTGATATGGCCTTTAATTTCTTGTCAGTCTGGACTTGTTTTAGTCTAATGTCATGTGTGCAAAATGATTGGCAGCTTGATTTATAGAAGCACTGCCTTATTACGCATATAACAAGAGCAGTGCCTAGTCAATGTGTTCACAACTAGCCATTAACAAAAATTGATAAAGTAGTATTCTCCAGTATTGCCATTAAACAGAAAGGCAAAATGAACACATTAAAATTAGTACTATTGCAAAGGAACCAGTGGATTAATGTGTTTTTTTTAATTGTCTGGTTTCTTGGAAATAACACATAGGTATAAACTATTCGGCTGCTTTATTGTAAAGCTGTCAAAAACACAAATGTCTATCTTCTGGCAAGCACCAATTATTTTTTGTTTAAAACAACTAGAACTCTCA
>JAUZTB010000033.1:31294095-31308698 GCA_034780895.1 Rhynchobatus australiae | reverse complement strand
CCCCCAAGAGTTAATGCCCAATTGCAATAGATAGGATTAAAAGGGTTAATTCACAGCTATCTTGTAGGTTACTAAATCCTGGTGCATATGTTTCCATTTTCTTCACTGTTACCAAGAATATTTGGCCATTGCTTTGACATGTACCATGACTAATGTGAAACAAGACATACAGTAAATATTAGCATGCTGAGAGGTACAGATACTATAGATGCCTATATGCTTGATGCTTAAAGCCTAACTTTTAGATGAAGATTTTAATCACCCTCTGCATATATTCTCCTTCTCTTGGTATCAATTTCGATTCCAATAAAGGAATTTAGGATATCTTTAGAACATTAAGAATGTAAGTTCTTTTTTTGTGCTTTCATTCTCCATAAATACCCTCTGAATAATTTGGATCAATGAAGCACTCAAGATTCTGTGATTAAAGAGCTAAATATGGTGTGTGTAGTGGCTTCTGATTAGCTTCCTGAAATTAGTCTCCAATTGGTACACATTACTCCAACCGTGAAGTCATACCACCACCACTCATCACCTAAGTGTGAACAGATGCCTTTACAGATGAATTCCAATTAAGGGACCAGAAATAAACACACACTGTAGTGCTTGTAGAAATTGGCCCAAAGCCAGGAAAACTGGAAAATGCATAAGGAGATGTGTTGAGCATCATTGTAATCGACCAAATCATTTTCATGAGTAATGGGCAAAATTGTCTCCTTGTCTGTTATTGAAGGGATATAATTGAATTTGATTGAAATAGTCGATTTAGCCTTTCCCATTCCCAGTTTGAGCATGGCCAGTATTGGAGCTCCTGTTCATGATAAATGGATGTTGCATTTACAGTGACAGTTTCACTGTGGGCTTGCTGGATTTGTTAAATTTAGCCACAATGAAGACCAATACTTTTAAATCATTTCTCTCCTGCAGCCAACTAAGTAATTCTGTAAAATTTAATTCGGGATTTACGATGTATGTGTACAGATCCTATGATTCAAGACTTAAAACACTAAACCTGCAAAAATTTGTTTTATGCTGATGATAAAATTAACTTAATAATTATTGGAGCTCATTTGTATTGACTTGGATTGTTTGCCTCACCTTCAATCATCATCATTTTTTCATCAGTTGTTGAGTAAAGACCCAATACCCGTCAGACTTAAGGAACCAGAGCCAAGAACAAATACCATTATTTTTCAATAGCTGATATTGATTTTATATCTCCAGTTTTTATTTTGGGTTCTTGAAGGCAGGTCCATTAATCAACTCCTGACAATTTTGACTGCTAAATCTACTGTGCTTTCCATTGTTGCAGACTAATGAAGTCTGTGACTTTTGTCAGGAAAAGAAGGTTGCACTTTCTGGGACATATTGACTTTTGGAATCCTCATTAAAGTAATAACAGTATAAAAGGAAACCAACTAAATCTTGATGTTCGCCATTTGTTAAAAGTGAACATGTATTGAAGAAAAATGGATGGAGGAGCCATTAAAGCCCATCAGGAATCCAAGTTTGCCTTATTCTTGATACTCTGCTCCCCACCCACTGCAGTAAGTTACAGGAGGAGAAGAAAAAAACTCGGATCAGTGAACAGTTGTATTGTAACAAAATTTACTTTGATACCAGGAGTAGTTAGGATCTGGAATTCACTGCCTGCATGGATGGTGAAAACAAAATCAACTGTACAGACGGTTGAGAGAATAATTTGGAGGGCCATGGGAAAGGGGTGGAGTAGTAGAGCTGAAAGAATAGCTCAATTAAGAGCCAGCATAGATCCAATAATCCAAATGGCCACCTTCCATGCCATAGACAATTGGTGTATTAGAGTAGTGAACTCCTTTTGTTACTTTTCAACCAGCCTGTATGGGTGCCAAAGCAATACATTATACTCCAAATCACAATTCCTCTTGTACAAGAGGAATGTAGTGCTTTTATTTTGGATTGCCCTTGCAATAAATCCTAACAAAAGCAAAGAATATGAGTGGTTGTGAACTTTCAAGAGATTCATAAAGAAATATTGTCATCAAAGGCAGCCTCCAATGGTTGGAGTCATTCCTAACACAAAGGAAGATGGCTGTGGTTGTTGGAGATCAATCATTCCATCCTCAAGGCTTCACTGCAAGAGTTCCTCAAGGCAGCATACTCAGCCCAACCATCTTCAGCTGCGTTATCAATGATCTACTTTCCATCAGGTCAGAAGTGGGGAACTCGCAGTGCAAAGTTCAATTATATTCGCAATTCCTCAGTAAATGAAGCTGTCCGTGCTTGCGTGCAGCAAGAATTGCACAACCATTAGGCATGGGCTGATAAATGACAGACGACATTCATGTCACACAATGCCAGGCCATGACCATCTCCAACAAGAGAATCTAACCATCTATAAGTTGATATTCAGTGGCATTAGAATTGCTGGTCCACTACCATCAATATCTTGGGACTCAACTGGGACCAGCCACGCAAATAAGACCACAAATGTAGATCAGAGGACTGAATGAGAGCAGCTTTAACAACAGTTGAGAAGCTCAGTATCATGCAGGACAATGCATCCTAAATATTAATTCTCCCTATCATCTATAGAATGCACTGCTTTTACTTACCTCTGGTACTCTGCCAGTGTCTCCCAAGCCAATGACCTCTGCCACCAAGAAGGGCAAGAATTTCAGCAATGTGGACTCATCATCTATGCTTTACTTGCCAAGTCGCATTCCGTCCAGACTCGGAAATATATTACTGGTCTTTAATTGTTGCTAAATCCTAGAATCTCCCCATCAGCACTGTCGAAGCGCCTTAAACCAGAAGGGACAATTAAACCTCATGGACAATTGATGCTGGCCATGCAGTGATGCTGTGCCTATTAAACACAATTAATTCCTTATACAAGATCCCACAAAAATCTTTGCAAATTCAGTCACATTTTTCAAAAAATAAGCTTTGTAAATATCCAGATTTTGATGTCAATGAGGTTGTTTACCATTAACAACTTTCTTCATCACACATGATCTTATACTGTATTAATTTTAGTCTCTAGTAAACCTTTCTCAGTCAAGATGTCTGTGGAACATATCTTTCAAGCTGCTTTCCAATAATTGACAGCTTAATGTGCCTAAAATTATTTACTTTCAGAGCCAATCTTTTATGAATATTTGCACTCTACAATCTTAAGGATTGATCCTAGATGCTAGAGAGGTATTAAATACTTGTTTTTTTCGTGTATCCACATTGTTAAACTTGAAATGTAGTATCACAAATAATCATTTTTGAGGCAGGTGATTAACCTGGTGGATCTACAACTATTCATGTATAATTGTGCAATGCAGACTACAGTATTTCTTGACAGATTAATGTCGCTAACAAGTTGCTTGACCCTTCCATTTGTATCACCTTGTTAGATGCTCAGCACTATCGTACCTGGAAGACCCATTTTGAATTATTTAATTATGCTCAACTCTACAGGCTGTTGAATAATGCACTTCATGACCCATATTTTGGGGTACGTTATGAACTCCTTTTGGGTGCCCTACTTTGTATATGTGGGAAGGGCTTAAGAGAAGAGTTTGAAATGCAGACCAGACTTGTACGGAAACTGGGAGTGGTAGCAGAGAAAGTCCGCCAAGCCAGTGGATCAGCAAGGCAGGTATGGCATCAGAATGAACAGATCAACAAAATATTCTAAACACTACATGTCTCTGCAAGTTTACGTACCAAGCTCATCAACATGGTTATTGTAAACATGAACTGTAAGTTTGCAACAGCACTAATTATAACTCCACTTTGCATTTAAAATAGCCATGTACTCACCCCATTTTCTTTCTTTCCTCCCCCTCACTCCAATCCCCTGAAATTTTGTTTAATCTTTCATGCACATAGAATTATTACACCTCCTGCACTTGTATAACCAGGACATACTCTGTTAGCACTGGTGGAAATGTTATATCTTTTGCAAAAATGAAATGTGAAATTGCTCTCCAGCTTCCTTTTTATATACAATTTAAGTTGCTGAGCAATTAAACCTTGATCCACTTATGGGAGGTTTGTTTATTTGCTTAACCTTTGTGTTCTGCTGTATTTATTTCCCCTGCAATTTTTGGTCAAATACAATACTTCCTTCCTTCTGCCCAAAGGAACTTAAGAGCATGTGCTACACATTGATTGCTGAAAGAATAAATGACTGGCTTTTGTGCATTGTTATGCATGCAGTATGAGCTTGACCAACCAGTGAGGGGGAAATTCACTTTGCCTCAACCAATGCCCGTGAGCACTGATTTACATTAAGGCTGTAAAGAAAAATCCTTCCTGCACCTGGATCTTCCCTTATTGTTGCTTATCCTCATACTGATCATCTGTACCTTGCTAGAAATCATTTGCTTTGTTAAATTTGACTGATATTTAACAATACTCTTTTACTTGTAAAATGCAAGAGTGTAGACAAAATGGGAAATTCTGAATTTTTGCAAACAAATAGGGGAAAATATCTTGCTGCTTTGAAGTTAGTGAAATCTCAAAAGCTGTGATGATGTTATATTGTCAACACTGGGGGAATATTAATCAGCTTCAAGCTCAAGAGGTGGAATAACTTCACAATATTACTAAAATTCCAGTATTTTTTTTCTTAAAAGGCTGTTCTTCAGGAAGGCATGGACCGTGTACAGACATTCTTCAAAAATAAATGTCGATTGCCTCTCAATCCAAGCCTTGTAGCGAAAGAATTAAATGTTAAGGTATCCGCAACCTATCAAAACTTCATTGAAATGCAGTTTAAGCATTGTTTTATATTCTCGTTATTGGGCCATCTTTGATGATAGTAACAACACAAAGCTCTGAAATTGATAGTTTTAATCTCGTTAAATCCTGCAGTACTTAATTCTTCAGTTATTACAAGTATTAATCTTTAGATTTGTGATCTTAGCAGCTTTGGCATGTTTTGAATTGCTTTGAATTTTTAAATTGAGTTCATGTATTGGCATTTTGATTTACGTGATTAATTCTCTTTAGCAAATAGTTTTACCTGTATCTGCCAAGAAGCTTGCATATTATTTTACTTAAAATATGTAGTTGTAAAAGCAAAACTTCTGAAATTATATTTCTTTTTAATTTGGAGACAGAAAAGACAACAGATGCTAGAATCTGGAGCAACAAACAATACTGGAGGAATTTAGCGGATCAGACAGCATCTGGGGTGGGGAAACGAATTGTCAATGTTTCGGGTTAAACTATGTAATTCAAAATGTCGACAATTCCTTTCTTCCCACAGATGCTGTTTGACCTGCTGAGTTCCTCCAGTAGATTGTTTCTTCTTAATTTACCTCATTCAAATACAAGTTTTATTTTGGTTTGGTGATGCTATAAAATTAACAGATACTTTAGGGATAATTGTGCCAAATGGAATCTCAATTAAAATCTGGCATTCATGCAATACCCTTATGGACCTTGCTAATTTGCAAAGTAGTACATGATGCACATGAATGTATTTTTTATTTTTGATACATCTGAAGTCAGAGGATGGAGCTTTATAATGGATATTTAACTTGCAACTCAAGGTAAGAACAGTAACAGTACAGAGGAAATGCAGTGCAATAAGGTGCAAGGTCACAACAAGGTATATCATGAAGTCATAGTCCATCTCATTGTATAAGGGAACCGTTCAATAGTCTTATCACAGTGGGGTAGAAGTGTTCTTAAGTCTGGTGGTACGTGCCCTCAGGCTCCTGTATCTTCTACCCGATAGAAGAGGAGAGAAGAGAGAATGTCCTGGGTGCGTGGGGTCTTTGACTATGCTGGCTGCTTCGCCAAAACAACGAGAGGTAAAGACAGAGTCCAAGGAGGGGAGGCTGGTGTCCGTGTTGCGCTAGGCTGTGTCCACAACTCTCTGCAGTTTCTTGCGGTCCTCGGCAGAGCAGTTACCGTACCAAGCCGTGATACATCATTGCAAAGTGTTGAAGTGTCTGGCTCTGATACTTAATTATTAACACAACTTCCTATTTCTGTTTATAGGCTTGCTCCTTCTTCAACTCCAATGCAGTTCCACTAAAGTTAACACTGGTGAATGCTGACCCATTGGGGGATGAAATCAATGTTATGTTTAAGGTATGTTGACATTTGCAGTCAAACTTAATCTTGTTAAAATTATGAGTGGCAAGAAGTCAAGAAATTGTGTTCTAGCCTGCCAAGTCAGCTGAAGCAAATAGATCACTGTGTTTGCAGTTCCACCCTTTACTTATCAAGGTCATTATTTGCTTCCACATTTTAAATGCTAAGATCATTGGAGCCTGTGTCTTCGTTACTGATATACCTTTATAACCTTCCAGTCTTTAGTCCATTTGCAGAAGAAATGGCTTTTCAAGTTTACCACTGTTAGATAATTGGAATGAAAACAATATGAATCTTTTTAGATTTGTACATTTGCACTATTTTTACCATAGAAATAGTAATCAAGTTTTATGTGTCATTGACACAACCAGCTTTCCAGTTAGTTCATGGCATCTTTAACTACAAGTTTGACAGTGATTGACAAATGCTCGTTTATAGGCTTGTACAATAATGTTCCTGCTTGAACACAGATTGGGGAAGATTTGCGACAAGACATGCTGGCACTCCAGATGATCAAGATTATGGACAAAATCTGGCTTCAGGAGGGATTGGACTTGCGCATGGTGATTTTCAAATGCATCTCCACAGGGAAGGATAGAGGTATGTTATATTTGGGAATGTGTGCTTGTCTTTCATAAGACTGCACATTTTTGTAACAAATTGTTTAAAACTTAAACCCAGTTTCTTTGCACCTAATTGCAACTGCGATCATGTGTAAACATTTTCCCCAGCACAGTCGTACAAGAAAAAGAATTTTGTCCAAATTTAAATCCTGGTAAAATAGACATGGCAAAAAAATAAAAACAAACTGCACATCTTGAATATAAGTCCTGCTACAAAATCACTGTTAATTTCAGTGGCAATCTGGTGCTCACCAATCTACTTGCAGAAATTTGGTTGGGTTTGCTTCTTTCACATTCCCACTGCTCCCACATGCCACCAACACCAAGGCCACCTGATGCTAATTTTTCTTGAACTCCAAATAGTTTTGTAGAAACTTGCTGATGTCTGTAACTATTTAAGATGATATTGCAATTATAAGATGATAGTGGATGGTGACAGAAGTTAAATGTTTAAACAGATACTGGAACAAAATCAAATGTTAGTTTGAAACATTATGAATAACTTAGCAGCCAAGCAGGTAAAAATGTAATCTGAAATGTTTATAATTCATGGCAGGATAGAATTAATGGGAGGATTAAAATGTGCTGTGTTGAAGGATTGTTTCTCATTCAGACTTCATTCCCCTCTCTTTAGGTATGGTTGAACTTGTACCAGCTTCAGAAACTCTTAGAAAAATCCAGGTTGAGTATGGAGTAACTGGCTCCTTTAAGGATAAACCACTAGCTGAGTGGCTTCGGAAATACAATCCCACAGAAGAAGAATATGAGAAGGTGAGGTGCTGCCTGCAGGGTGTGGGGTGGGGTGGAGGGAGGGGGAGGTTTCCACCTGGTATATTTTTTTTCAGATTTGTATAGTGCTCAGAATGATCATAGTTGAGGATGACTGACTTCTGCTCCAGTTCTGNNNGCCAAATCTTGTAATGTTGCAAACCAGTTATCACATGGACTTGAATCAAGTAGGGTCCCGGTCCAATGGTAACAAGGTCCAAAACAATTGGAGACCAGGCTTTGCTGCACAGGCTTGTTATGTACATGTATGTATGGGCACACAAAAACACACATTCTGCACGCACACACGCACAGTCACTTGTATGTTTTTGCATTTAAATCCATACTGTCAATCTCACATTTATTCATTCACTGCGCACGCATATACACACACTCTCTCTCTCTCTCTCATTCAATCACACACAGAGGTGCACACAGTTCGCAGACTTCTTTGTTTCTCATTCACCCATTGACTCGCTTGCATTCCTGTGTGAACACTCACACGTACTCCCTAATGCTCACTCATTCACTCAACCGGTACATTGGGGCTGAATGGCGGTACCCAGACAACTCATCCTGCAGGAGTGGGACCATCTCACTTGGTATCACTCTTCAGATTGGGACTGTTTGTTCCAAATATTTTCTTGGAGAAGTTGCTTCAAATACAATCACTTATTTTGAAATCTAATTTCTTCAGCAGACGTTAGCAAAGGCAGCAGTGATTTTTATCATGGCAAATTCTTCAAGCTGCAGTTGCAGTTAGTGACTGATTCATCTGTTTCGGGTGATATTGTTTGAAAGTAAAGTTCCATCTATTGTTTGAAAAATGACAGTTTTAACAGATGACATCTCAATTTAACTTTGGATCTGTATAACAGCACTTGTAGTTTCAGTAGTAGAGCAATGTTTAGCTCCTTCTAAAATGAACACTCCCAGATTTGGAGTATCTGACAGTGTAAACTGGCATTCTGCCAGTCCTGTCCCAGTGATATATTTGAAGTCTTTTGCACTATCATTATTGCTCAAAACAAAAATGATCAATGGTTGGTGAAACTTGATATTCGTTTTTACTTCTGCTCTTGTCGGAAATCATGAGCAGCAAGGTTGAGATTACTAAAATTCATTTCAAGTGAAATCATAATAATTAGCAGGGGAAAAATATGTTATTTTGGCATGGAGTATGGTTGAATGGATTCTAGCCTTGCCATGAGTACTCAAATCTGTGGAAAGATCCGAGGAAGGAGAAATAACATTTTAGGTCAATGACCCTTCTTCAAATCCTCCTTCAAAAGAAGCCTTATCAATCTGAAGCATTAACTCCTTCTTTCTCCACAGCTACTGGCTGAGCTGCTATTTCCAGTATTTTCTGTTTCTTATTTCTGATCCCCAGTATCTGCAATTATTTTGGTTTTCGAGCATTTTCACTGCATAAATACTCCAGCAGTTTTGTTGGAAAGACCTGGATTATATTTTAAATTTAGAGAATTATTCAATCCCTATATTTGCAAGATTCCAAAAATTGTATTTGAATTGCTCAACCTACAGGCATCTGAAAACTTCATCTATTCATGTGCGGGATGCTGTGTAGCTACCTACGTGCTGGGGATATGTGATCGCCACAATGACAACATCATGCTCAGGTCAACTGGCCACATGTTCCATATAGATTTTGGGAAATTTCTTGGGCATGCACAGATGTTTGGAAGTTTTAAAAGGTAAATTTCCTCTTAATGTTATTCTTAACTCCAGTCTGGATTTTTCTTTGTCTGTTCAGTATAGAGCATAGAACAGTACAGCACAGTATGGGCCCTTCAGCCCACAATGTTGTGCCGACCTATATAAACACCTACTCCCTGATCAATCTAACACTTCCCTCCTACACAGCCCATAACCCTCCTTGTTTCTTACATTCATGTGCCTAGCCAAGAGTCTTATAAGTTTTCCTATTGTATCAATCCCTACCACTACCCCCAGCCATGCATTCCAGGCACCCACCATGCTCTGTGTATTTAAAAAAAAACACCTACCTCTGACATTTCCCCTAAACTTCCCTCTGCTCACCTAATGCCCTCTCATATTGGCCATTGCCACCCTGGGGAAAAGGTGCTGGCTGAAACACTCTATCTATGCCCCTCATAATCATCTTCACCTCTATCAAGCTGCCTCTCATCCCGCGTCACTCCGAAGAGAAAAGCCCTAACTCACTCAACCTTTCCTCAGAAGACATGCTCTCCAATCCGGGCAGCATTCTGGTAAATCTCCTCCACACAGTCTCTAAAGCTTCCACATCCTTCCTATAATGAGGTGACCAGAACTGAACACAATACTCCAAGTGTGGTCTAACCAGAGTTTTACCTCGCGGCTCTTGATCTCAATCCCCTGGTTAATGAAGGCCATCTTAACCACCCTATCAACTTGTGCGGCAACCTTGAGGGATCTATGTACTTGGATCCCACTATCTCTGTTCCTCCACACTGCTAAGAACCCTGCCATTAACCTTGTACTCCACCTTCAAGTCCGTTCTTCCAAAATGTATCACTTCATACTTTTCCCAGATTGAACTCCATTTGCCATTTCTCTGCCCAACTCTGCATCCTGTATATATCCCATTGTAACCTGCAACAATCTTCTACACTACTCACAACACCTCCAACCTTCATGTCATCTGCAAACTTATTGACCCATCCTTCCACTTCCTCAACCAAGTCATTTATAAAAATCATAAAGAGCAGGGGTCCCAGAACAGATCCCTGCGGAACACCACAAGTTACCGTCCTCCAGGCAGAATACTCTCCATCTGCTTCCACCCTCTGCCTTCTGTGGGCAAACCAATTCCAAATCCACGCAGCCAACTCTCCATGGATCCCATGTCTCATGAGTTTCTGCATGGGCCTACCATGGGGAACCTTGTCAAACACTTTACTAAACTCCATATACAGCACACCCATCACTCTACCTTCATCAATTTGTTTTGTCACCTCCTCAAAACTCAATTAGGTTTGTGAGGCATGACCTGCTCCTCTCAAAGCCATGCCAATAAGACTATGTTTCTCCAAATGTTTGTAAATCCTGTCCCTAAGAGTCCCCTCCAATAACTTGCCTACCGCTGACGTAAGACTCGCTCGTCTGCAATTCCCAAGATTATCCCTGTTACCTTTCTTGAACATGAACAACATTTGCAATTCTCCAGTATCACTCCTGTGGCCAGAGAGGACACACATATCATTGTCAACCGCCCCCCCCCCCCCCAGCGATCTTTTCGCTCACTTCCCGTAGTAATTTGGGATATGTCACGTGTGGCCCCGGGTACTTATCTATCCTAATGTTTTTCAGAAGCTCCAACACTACCTCTTTCTTAACTTCAACATGCTCCAGCACATTAGCCTGTTCTACGCAACCTCACATTCATCATAGTCCCTCTCCCTAGTGAACACTGAAGCAAAGTATTCATTCAGGACCTCCCCTACCTCCTCTGTCTCAAGGCACGTGTTTGCCCCCTTTATTCCTGAGATGTCCTACCCTCACTCTAGTCATCCTCCTGTCCTTCATGTACGTGTAGAACGCCTTGGGGTTTTCCTTAACTCTACACACCAAGGCCTTCTCATGTCCCCTTCTAGCTCTCCTAAGTCCCTTCTTAAGCTCCTTCCTAGCTACCGTATAATTCTCCAAGAGCCCTGCCTGATTTTTGCTTCCTAATCCTTAAGTATGCTTCCTTCTTCCTCTTGACTGTATGTTTCACCTCTCTTGTCAACCCATGGTTCCTTTACCCCACCATCCTTTCCCAGTATCTGTAGTCTTGACTATTCCCGTGCACTCCTAGCTGTTTTCCCTTCTACTCTTTGTTTAAAAAAAAATTGAAGTCATCCAAAACTGTTGTCAAATCATAATTGCAACATCTACCCATCAACTCACATCACAGCACCAGACAAAGGAATACTTTTTTACATGCTCTTCTCTGTGGTTTATCCTCCATCTTTGCAATTGTCTCTGGCCCCATAACCTCCTTGACATTTCCTCCAATTTTGCCTCCTTGATCATCTCTAACTTTAATGGCACCCCCACCGATGGGCCTGCTTTGAATTTTCTGGCCCAGATGTTGGGGAATTTCCTGACCAGATTCTCAACCTGACTCTCTTTCTGCCTTCTCTGATTGAACTTTGAGTCATCTTATTTGACTCAGCATCAATTTTGTTTTGATAATGCAAATAAAGCAATCACGTGGTTAACGTTGAATCTTTTGTTTTAGATTTTTAGTATTGGTTCCTTAAACTTTTTTTAAGTGGTAGGAATTTTGCTGACACAGAGTGGCTGCTTGTTTTGTATTCAAACTGTTGTCTTGGAGTAAAATCTGCAGCTAGATCTGTGGTTTGGGGTGAGTTAGCTGAAGAAGCTCATACAATGTGTTGTTTCCAACCAAATGAAAGTGGATAAGGGAACAAATTAACTAGATTCCTGGTCCTGATCAGCAGCAGTGATTACTGTTGGTCTGTGTCAAGATTAAAGCAAAATCTTGCTTGTTGTATATTGTTGCTGTATTATACAATGCAACACCAGTGGAAAAAATACAACAAACATAGTAATTTGTGAATTGAACACAGTCTTCTTTTTCCTTCAGAGATCGAGCTCCTTTCGTACTGACCTCTGATATGGCTTATGTAATCAATGGTGGGGAGAAGCCAACCAGCCGATTCCAGTTGTTTGTGGATTTGTGCTGTCAGTCGTATAATCTCATCCGCAAGCATGCCAACCACTTCCTGAATCTCCTCTCACTGGTAATGCATACTCTGAATGATCTGTCCCAGAGTCAATATTTGGGCAACACTTGGGTAAAACAGAGCAGCCATCTCAAGTTCAACAAATGAAACAAGATGCTGGGCGAGTGTAGTGTCTTCAACTAGTTCGTGCTTTGGTTGCAGGTTGAACATCAATGCACACGAGTCTCATTCCTTGGGACTTGGCCAGAAATGGGAAGGTTAAAGTATCAAGCACTGCAGCCACCTTTTGGATATCTGCAGAAGTTGATGCAACCTTTAAAGTTCTTTATTCTGTATTATGATGCTACTGTGGTAACTGGAAATTATCTTAAGAAAAGCAGTAAAATTTTACTTTTCAAGAACTTAAAATGTATATCTAATTTACTTTTCTGTATTGACATATTGCTGCACGGTTCCCTTTTCTATTAGGTTTTGTTGTGCTTCAATGATTTCATACTTTAAATTGACCACTTCCATGTTGATGACCTAGTGACTGATACATGATGCAGTGAGCATTTCCATTACCGTTTATCATGTTTTAATTGTGATCTTTTTTGTTTCCCAGATGCTGTCTTCCGGATTACCTGAGCTCACCAACATACAGGATCTGAAATATGTCCAAGATGCACTGCAGCCCCAGACCACTGATGCCGAAGCCACCATCTTTTTCACCAGGTAAAGTGAACTAAACACACCCTCCAAATTAAAGCAAAAGAAGGGTGAAATGACCATATAAGGAAGGTGTCCTCCCCCATGGTAAAGTACTAACTTTGTACTTGCAGGAGTAATCCTCCAGCAGATCACTTCCTGAAATTGTGGTATTCAGCTCATATTGAATAACTCTAGAGTACACTGAGCACCAAAGATTTGCCCAACTATGCTGAGAAACTGAAATAGATGCAACATAACTTTTTTTTCTCTTTTAAAATCCTATTTCCCTTCAGGTTGATAGAATCCAGTTTGGGCAGTATGGCCACCAAGTTTAACTTCCTCATTCACAACTTGGCACAGTTGCGGTTTTCAGGGTTACCATCCAATGAGCAAGCCATCCTCTCGTTCTCTCCGAAAACGTATTCTCTCAAACAAGACGGGCGACTCAAAGAAGTGACCGTTTACACCTACCAGAAGAGGTACAACCCTGACAAATACTATGTAAGTAAAAGGCAGCTTCTCTGACAGTACAGATTCCACAAATGCACGTGAGTGCCTAACACTCGTGCTAGTCCAAGTTGCAGTCAATCCACTTCTATCATTCAGTTCTGCGAAGACAAAATGTTGTCATGTTTTATCTTAAGTGCAGGTTCTAGATGAGAGTGATGGAAGGAAGGGGATGTGCCTGTGATTTCCCCATACATTTCCTGATGTGAGGCAGTATTAGGAGCATCAGGAAAAGGAAACGCTCTCCTTGTGGAGATGGAGGATTGCTTTGGGCTGCACAACCAGTTGGAAGTGATTGCACTGAAAAGGGGATGGGGGAAAAATGTGATATAGTTGGCTGAGGATCATAAGACGACAATAAGCTTTCCAACAACAGGATCACTTCCACTAGAACGATGTTTTGCAGCCAGTATAAAAGTAGTTAAAAACCAATTCCTTTTGTAATTATTCCTTTGCTTAAAGTCCACAGAATGAATAATATCCTGGCCAAAAGAGGCTACTCATGAAGCACTTCTTCATTTGTTAAAGTTTCAGTTCTCATTTAAGAATATTTGGAGGGGTATATATTCCAGAGTAGACTCCCAAAATGACCTTGCTTTCAACTCTGATGAGAGAATTTGTCCCATTTTGGTGAGCAAGAAAATCTTGTTCTGAAGTTACTAAGAAGAACTTGCTGCACAAATCACCAGGGCTGCCAATGAAGTATTGAGTCAGAAGTGAACATCATCACTGGCTACCAAGATTCAGCAAAGCCTGAGATTAACACCACAATGCCTCTACATTTTCCGACTTACAAAGTTAAATACTCATCCTCCACTTTCAGCAGGCACTGACCTCACCCCACAACCTCCCTCACTCCCAAATTTCAATGATGTTGTGATAGTAATTAATGCCTTTAATAATTAATGCATTTGCTTTAAATATAATCTCAAGATTAAAGTTCTGAAAATTGAGGGGAAGCAGACAGAAAGCCATATCTGGATATCAAACAGTGAGTTTAACTTGGGAATAGCTTCCATGCAGCACTGATATATTGAAGGTTGGGGTTCTGTTTGTCAGTAGACTTAGTGTGTCAGTAACCTCATCAAAGCATATATTATTTATGTTATTAAAATCATGGTTATTTTTAAAGAAATTTAGCGCAATGCCTCACTGCAGGTTATATTCAAAATGCAAGAAATATTATGCCCTATTATTTTAAATGAAAGAAGCTCTC
>JAUZTB010000033.1:30825441-30835571 GCA_034780895.1 Rhynchobatus australiae | reverse complement strand
GCAGTTGTACACTTTGGAAACAGAAATAAGCAGGCAGACTATTACCTAGAAGGGGAGAAAATTCAAAGTACTGAAGTACAAAGGGACTTGGGGGTACTAGTTCAGGATACCCTAAAGGTTAGCCACCAGGTTGGATCGGTGGTAAGGAAAGCGAATGCTACGTTGGCATTCATTTCAAGAGGTATTGTTTAAAAGTAAGGACGTATTGATGAGGCTCAATGGTGCACTGGTGAGGCCTCATTTGGAATACTGTGTGCATTTTTGGGCCCCATATCTTAGGAAGGATGTACTGTTCTTGGAGAGTGTTCAGAGGAGATTCACGAGGATGGTTCCCGGAATGAAAGGGCTGACTTATGATGAGCGTTTGTTGGCTCTTGGACTGTACTCACTGGAGTACAGAAGAACGAGAGGGTATCTCATAGAAACATTTAAAATGTTGAAAGGAATAGACAGAGTGGATGCAGCCAAGCTGTTTCCCTTGGTGGATGAGTCCAGAACCAGAGGGCACAATCTTAGAATTAGAAGGTACAGGTTTAAAACAGAGATGAAGAGAAATTTTTTCAGCCAGAGGGTAGTGAGTTTATGGAATTCCTTGTCACGTACAGCAGTGGAAGCCAGATCACTGGAGACATTTAAAGAGGAGACAGACAGATATCTAATTATTCAAGGGATATGGGGATAAGGCTGGAAATTGGGGTAAAATTTTTTTTCCTCTTGACTCTCTCCCCTCCCCCCTCTCCTTTCTCATTTCTTCTTCCCTTTTCCCTGGAGCAGACTCAATGGGCCGAATGGCCTACTTCTGTTCCCTTATCTTGTGATCTTGTGATGTGAGGTTCAATCAATGCCCCTGTTCCTTGCCACTGTGACTTGCTGTGCTATACACTCGTCTGTACACATGAAAACCAACAACAAAGGAGATTCCACGTGAAAAATTAGTTTTAGTGTGACAAACTCCCTAAGACTTGCTGAGTGAGAGTTATTAATGTCCTTCAGTAATCTTAAATGAAAACTTATCATCCACGTCATCAGTTTGTAATACCTTCACATATACATTGAGTTGCTGCAGATGTATGCCAAGAGATCAAGGTTTATTTTGCAGACTAATTATTTACATATTGAGTATCTAAGCTGTTGGTGCAAACTATATGTTTTAGACTATAGGCAACCCCCAGGTTATAGAAGATCTGACTTCACACAAATTCTCCCATGTCAAAAGTAAGCTTGGCTGCTGTTCATCCTTTTAAAGTCATTGCAACCTATAAAGGACACTGAAGTTTTTTCTCCCAAACCAGAAATTGGGTGATCTGTTCCCTTATCAACCTATAACCGTGAAAAGAACACAGTAGTTGTGTGTATAGATATCTGAGGATGCTGTTAGTGCCATACCTTTGTTAATCCACAGAAACAGGAGAAATGAAAGTATTACCATTCCACAACAATAATTTGATATTTCTTCCCAGATCAAACAACAATATAAAACATTCACAAGAGAAATTCTGAATTTGAACATTAATAATGATTAATAATCATTAACTTTATTAGTCAAACAAAAAATAATGTCAATTTGCTGCCAAAGTATTTTGTCTAAATCCATACATCAAATTATAACATTTATACATATCTTGGTTTCGGGGAGAATTGTTCATTTCTCTGTCCGTAAACAGTATTTTTTTGTTCATTATAGAAAGTTCTGTTTATAGACAGTTCTCAGGAACGGAACCCTTATCTAACCTGGGGTCTGCCTGTATTTGTGAAGTTGTTACATTGTACAAAGCAGGCACACAACACAATTTGCCTTCTACTAGGAACACAAAATGAGTACACATGCATACATAGACAACAACATGTTCCATGCTAACAGATTCATTATACGGTTCTTATCATAGCCAACTGTATTATTCTCAATGCCTTTTCTCCATTGCCCATCTCAATAAAGTTGCTGTCATGTGGTTTCTTTCTTACTTGTTCAGTTATGGCTAGTATATTTTCAAAATTGGCTTCTCAACAAACACTTTACTTCCAGAGTGATTTAGCCTGATCCCTTTGGTTTCTGTTCCACAATTTGACCCTTGGCATTGTCTGAAGATGTGATGTCATGTTCCAAATACAAACTGACGGTATCCAGCTCTACCATTCTACCACTTGTCTTGATCCCTTCAGCACCTTTGTTTGATATCCAGACTTGGATGAGCCATAATAAGCTTCAGCTAAATATAGGGAAAGCTGATGATTCTCTTTGATCCATCACAAACTATATCTCTGTGCCATTGATTCTATTGGCTTCTATGCCCTTCATCTCTGCTTGCCTATTAGCAATCTCAGTGTCCAGATCTAAAATTGGAGTGACACAGTGACACTGCTCCTCACAGCTCCATCAACCAGGTTCAATCCTGTGGAGTTTGCATGTACTCCTTGTGACTGCATGGGTTCCCTCTGGGTGTTTTGGTTTCTTCCCATATCCCAAAGATGTATAAGCTGGTAGACTATTGGTCACTGTAAATTGCCCGAAGTGAGGAAGTGAGTGAAAAAAATCTGGGTTCAGGTTGAGGGAAATGTGAGGAGAAAAAAATGGAATTAGTGTAGGATAAGCATAAATGGGTGCATCACTGGGGACCTGGTGAGCCAAAAGGTCTGTTTCTATGCTGTATGACGCCATGAAATGAGTTCTGACCTCCATATTCTTATTATGAAGACTGCCTACTTTCAGTTCCATCACATTGCCCGTATGTCCATGTCTCAGCCAAATTTGTACCAAAGATCTTACTTTTGTCATCTCCAGAGTCAATGCTTTTATGCCTTTATGCTCATCTTCCACACTGTGAACTTCATCTCATCCAAAATTATTTTGCACACATCCAAATCCACACAAGGTCTCACACATCTCTTAACTTGCTGACTTCCATTGGTTCCTGGTATCTCATCCATCATTTCAATTTTCATCATCGTGTTTAAATTTATTCTTGGTGATCTAGCTGAGCTAGATCCAACTCTCTGTTGACATCCATACTTTCTCAGCAATGCTAATTTATGTCCTGCATAGTTCAGAGTGCTGAAATAAATTGCATAACTAAACTCCTTTGGTTTAGTTCAGCAAACTCAGTATCACCTGGGTGTCTGGAATCTGTGTCTGTTCAGTAAGTTATTGAAGGACTTTTAATAGCATACTTTCCTCTTTCTTGAAGGAGAACATAACACATAACAGGAGGCTAAAGGAAGAGACTGGAGGAAAGTGCAACAGTCTATCTTAATCACACGGTCATCACTGAGAATGTGGCCACTGTTAGCACAGCCATGGAACTCTAAGTGCTTTGCATTTTTTGGCCAATGCCACAGTACAATTTGCAGTACCAATGGCTACCACCAGTGCAAAACGTTTCCATCAAAAGTCTAAATGGCATGGTGGAAGCTAAGACTGCTGCTTTAAGATCAGACTGCTGCTATTGGGACTTGTGTCTGTTGTTCAAATGGGCCTCTAGGAGGTCACAACAGCTTACTAAGTTGTACAGCAGATTAATAGTACTGCTGAGGAAGTGACCATTCACACAAACTTGTTTTCTCAGAATGACTGCAATCCTGTTCACACCTCCATCATTTGACCTTTTAGCTTTTCTGTTGCTTGTCAAGACCAGATGCTCCGGCCCAGGCTGAGATGGTTCACTTTGCTGCAAACCCTCCTGGGCCCAGAGCTTGTCAAAGACATTTTCCAGAGCTGTCTTAGCTCTCATCAGTTGTAGTTTATCAGCTGTCCATCACACATTAGATAACTACTGGAGAACTAACATGCAAGGAATATGGAAGACGAAAGTATGTACAGGGTGATTTTTAAAAATATGCATTATCTCATGAAATAATAAAGTTGGACTGTATAATATATTTTCTAATGGCTATTGTGTTGTTAGAAATAAAACAGTGATGTTCAACAATAGAGGGAATGTATGAATAATGGGACTTGAGCTGTGGTTGAGTTTATTGTTGTTTGGCTTAATTGATCTTGTAAAGTTCAGATAGAAAGGACATGTTTACCTCAGCTTCTCTTTCTTTTCCTCTACTTCTCCTTTTCTTTCCCTCTTCATTACACCCTTTTTCTATGCACTTACTTCATAATAATGAGGTAGAGTGGAGTAATATAACAAACTTTGTTCAAATTTGCACTGCAGGAATTGTTGGAGTTGCCCAGATATTGTAAGGTTTACTTGATGATGCCATTGCTGTGCGCTACAATATTCTCTGAGGTAGCATGGCTTTCCTTGTTTTTGCTGTATACATTTGTATGATTCTTGACTGGAGTCAGATCATTAGTGAATACTCAGCCAGTTTTTGACTTGTATTAGCTGGTCACGTGCAGGTGTTGCAATGCCTGTTGTAAAATGGAGAATCAGGACAATTGCTATAATAAAGGGTATTCACCTGCATATTGTGATGCTCGTGGCCTGCATATTGAGGGAGAAGAATCCCTTTGGTTAATGAAAATCATCACAATAGGTACACTGCATCATAGGAAGCCAGCTATCAGCACAAACCTTCCTTATCATGACTTCTTGTGGTTAGCCAGAGGAAATGAGATTATACTGTTTCTCCATGTGTAACGAACCTTATTAGTGTAGGTGTGCACTACTATCTGAGGGATATTGCTTGTAATCTCCAGCAGCAGCCTGGAAAGAGTCAGACATTAGAAATATTGTCGTATCTGGCCTTCACATTCTCATTTGGCTGCAGCAATTTGCAGAATTCAGCCACAACCTCTTTTGCGAAATCAAGACATGATGTGCAATTGTCCATGCTGGGGCTGAGCAAAGATTTCTCTCTAAACACCTCAGAACCGACAGTCTCCTGCACTGAGCTCTATTCTTCCACTTTCTCCTCTTCCTCCTCCTCCCTCCTCTTGACTGACTGTTGGTGACCTACCTTTATTCTCCCAGCCATATTCAACTACTAGAGGAAGCATATATCTGTAAGCAACGTGTTTCAGTATATATACCTAAATAAACAGGGAAATATTTCAATGCTGCCAGGCAGTGCCAATTATCATTGCAAGCTTCAGTCAAGTAGACAAAAGTTCCAAATACACATACCATCAGTCTGCGAATAGGTCAGTATCTCTTTTAATAGCATGTGGTAGTTATTTTTAATTCCATTTAATATTGAGTTTAGTTGTGCAAATTCAAGACACGGCATTGCCTGAACTTGGAAAACTGTGGCATTGGAATCAAATTGCCTTTGCATTCCAATTAATATCATAATCTTCTTGCTCTACATGTTATCAGTGGTTGTTAACACACATTTATAAGATGACATTCCAGTGTGCTTTGCATTGGAAGTGCGCACTCACCTCTTATTTTCAGAATCTAATAACAATGTGCTCAGTCCAAATTGACCCCTACATCCACACATGATTAGCATTTGATATTGCTTTGAATCAGATTTGGAAGATGAATCATGACAAATTGAATTTAGAATTTTCACTGCTGTAGTAATAAGATTATGTGATTCACATATATTCAAATGTGATTACAGCTGCACTTTGTAAGGGTGGTAATCTTGGGCTTATTGCCACCTCTAGAGGAAGCTTCTGTGGGGCCCTCTTCCAAAATATACTGTACATGTAGATGAATGTTGTTCAAAAGAAGCCAGATTGCACATGAATATAAACTTGTATGTAACTTCTGCCAATGATTTAACAGTACGGCAATGCAGTAATAATTTTCCCTCTTTCCCTGAGGGGAAACCTGATATTTCTCTTGACTAATTTTTATTTTTTTGTCTTAATTATTAAGAAATTTGAAGACCAAAATCATCCTTACTCTTTAGAGCTTCTCTGGGCTCTTTTCAGCATCAAGATTTAAATTTCAACAGCACGTGACATGGAGATTGAAAAGTGCAATGAGCCAAATTCACCTGTAAACTGCTAAACTTGTCCCTTCTCCCTCAACGAACAGATGAATTGAAAGGAAAATTAAGTGCTTTCAATCATGTCATATTTTTCATGATATAGGGACTTTGTAAAGTGCTTTATAGCTAGAAGTTTGAAGCATCGTCATTGTAGTGATGTAGGGAAACAGGGTAGCTGGTGTGCTGCACTGATAGGAATTACTTTATTAATTGTTCATTTGGTAATCATTTAAAGAAACTGATTACGTGAACATGTGAATTAACAGTAGGAATAGGTACTTGGCCCCTTGAATCTGTTTTGCCATTTAATAAGATCTTAGCTAAAGTGATTATAAACTTCACTTTCGATTCCTGTCTATCCAAGGTAACCATACATCCCTCTCCTTGGTTATCGAGAATCTATTTAGTGCTGCTTCATAAACAGTTAAAACAAAATCTGTTTCCACTGCCCTTTGAGAGAGACCAAAGATTTATGATTCTCGAAGAGAAATATTTTGCCTTATCTCTCTCTTAAATGGGCAAACCATTTCTAAATAGTGACCCTTAGTTCTAGATCCTCCAATAAATGGAAACATCCTCTCCTCATCCACCCTGTCAAGACTGTTTGGGATCTTGTGTTTCATCAAGCCACCTCTCATTCTTCTAAATTCCAGTAGATACAGGCCCCACCTACCGCATCTTTCCTTATAAGATAATCTGCCTATTTCAGGTATTAATGTCTCTTTGAATTGTTTCTAATGAATTAACTTCCTTTCTTTAGTAAGGAAACTATACACAGTAATCCAGATTGTCTCACTGATGCCCTTTATAATAGAAGCATGATCTTGCTACCTTTGTATTGAATTTCCCTTGTAACAAACAATAATAATCTGTTAGCTATTCTATTTGCTGTATCTACAGTATGTACTATTTTGCAAATCATGTACTCAGTCTTGCTGATCTTGTGCACCTTAGAGCTCCATTATCTCTCATCATTTTGCTAATATGCTATATTTTTCCTGATAAAATGCATAATTTCTCATTTTCCCATATTGTGCTCCTTTTGCCAAATCTTTCCCCGCTCACTTAACCTATAAATATCCATTTGTAGCCTCCTTATGTCATTTTCTCAGCTTACTTTTTTTTACCATCTTTGTGTCATCAGCAAATTTAGCAACTTCAGCTTTGGTCCCTTCATTCAAAACATTTATATAAAATGTAAAAAAGTTGGGTCCTCAGCACCAAATCTCTGTGACACACCACTTGTTAAATCTAGCCAACCAGAAAATGATCCTAGTTATACTTGCTCCTTCCTGTCAGCCAGCTAATCTTCTATCCATGCCAATATGTTTCCTCCCACATCATGTGTTTTCCATAACAACTTTCAAGTTGACACCTTGTCTAAAGCACTTTGGAAAACTAATATCGCACGTCCACCTGTTCCCCTTTATTTACAATACCCATTACTTCAACAAGGAACTCCAATTAATTGGTCAAGCCATGACTTTTCTTACAAAAAACCATGTTGACTTTGACTGATTTGAATGTGCTTAAGAAAAGGTAAGTTTTTCTTTTGTCATTTCAGACTGAACGAGGAAGACTAGGTGAGATTCTCTTGGCTCTGCAGCAGTGGATACCAGAAAGATGTTTCTTTCTAGTCCAGCACAGAGCTGGTATGGACTGGTTAGTTGCTGCACTCATGCTAATTCAAATCTCCCATGGACCTACAGTATACCTAATGTAGTCCAGTACAATGTAGCTGTCTACTGGCTGTCACCCAGGAGGTCAAACTCTACAACACCAATTAAAGGCCAAATTGCTGTACATGCCCAAGAGTCGCTTTACCTGTAAAAGATGGTGCTTCATTCACAGTCCAAGTTGTATCTGTGGTGGTTTTTACTGATCCAAAGGGATACTGATAGCCTGCTTAAGGTATCAAACAAGGCAAAAATATAAATCTAAAAGCCTAAAAAACTGCAGATGCTAGAAATCTGAAATAAAATGGAAAATGCTGTATAAGCTGCTGAGTATCTACAAAATAAAATCAATGTACAAAATTGAAATGCTTTCTGAATTGTAAATCTAGCTGAATCATTTTGTTTGGTGACAGTGTCTTTTTTGACCTTGTTTTTTTAGTAGGTTGGTGTGTCACAGGAAGATTTCATACATGCTAATAGGTGGTAGTGAAAATCAGTGAGAATAATTCATTTTGAAAGTAATTAAGATTTACATTTGTATAATTTCTTTCAAATCCCCTTTAGGATGTCCCAAATTGATTTAAAGCCAATGAAATAATTTTAATGTGTAATCATTGTTGTAATGTAGGAAACAGAGCAACTGATTTGTGCATACAAACAGCAATATGGTAATCACAAAGGAAATCAATCTTCTGGTGTTGTTTAACAGTAGTAACTCTTCACTATTTCTCAGAATTTTCCATGAGATCTTTTGGTTCTACTTAAGAGAGCAGGCAGCATGGAACTGCTAATAATTCCCTCTGTAACTGCCTGGAAGTAGTCTCCCTTGCAAACAACTCTAAATGTGAAAGTATTTGAAAGTCATTTAACCTATCAGTATGCCTTGCTGCTAGATTTCACAAGGTTTCCAGTGGTAGAGCCTAAATCTGCTGAGATTCCCCAGCACTTACAATGTGTGCCCATACATTCATTGGAGACTTCACAACTGTAAGAAAGAAAAGTAAGGATACTGGAAGGTGGAGCTTTGCCAACTGTCAAAGGCTTTCTCAGTAGTTCTCAGCAGGCTATTCTGACCCAATAATGTCATTTGAGACCAGCAAGTTTGCCTTTGTAGATCCAAACCAAGGTAAGTGTGGAGTACTTTAAGCAGCAAAAGCAGGTGACTTATATTTCAAACCATGAGTACCTTGTATACAATACATTTCTTGCTGAGGTACTTAGTGGGTCAGGAAGCAACTATAGAGAGAGAAAGATAGCTAATGGCTGAATTAATCAGCTTGAGGCTGGTCTTCAGCCACTCCCAGGTATGTCCTGGAATAGTTCATCTGGTGTAGGATAGGAATCCTTATTCATCTGAATGGGGATTCCTGATTAGGAAGAGGAGCAATCTTTTTCTTAATTGTAATGTTGTAAATTAATCACAGTTACAAGTGCAATTATGATGAGAGGAAATTAACATGTTAATTTTTGAACGCATTAATTGCACATAGATTATTTCTGTTTCCAACTGGACTCAATAGTTTGTTTCTGGAGTTATGCAAGGCAATTTCTGGGTCCTTGTATTTATAAGCAAAACTTCTCAAGGCTCTCTGCAGGAACATCATTATATGTAGTTTGTGAATTAATCACATTATTAAGTATTAGTTCCGGTGATCAAATATCTGGTCAAATTAATAGGTTTTAATGAGCATCTTGCAGTACAATAGAGAGACAGAATAAATTAGAAAATGAATAATAGATTATAGGCCATATGCAAATGAAGGCAAAAATTGAGAAAAGAAAACTGGAGATTTATTTATAAGATGGAACTAGAGCAGCACAGAAAGTTGTAAAATTGGAAAGGTTTTACAGAGATGAGGAGGTGTCGGGATATGAAGAGATTAGAAAATAAGAGAGGGCATTTGCTGCCTAGTTTTATTATATTATAAGAAACTATGAACAAATTGAAATCATTTTTTACTTTTCCAATTTTCAGCTGAAAAGCTGAGTGAAAGGTCAGGGCCTGGAATTTGCTTGGAGTGGAACAAAGGAAAGCTGCCCATGCTTGTCAGCCAAAATCCCCTCTTACCTAGGACAGTTCCCCAGGTGAAAACTGGCTCCAATCTGACTGTAATTTCCACAAAATTACTTTTGCAGTTGCTCTATGAAATGTAGCCAGGCTAATCTGGCCGTCAAAACTGTTAAACAACTTGAATGTTTGTGAATTTAATATTGTAATGATTATAAGTTTCTATTAATTTTTTTTAAACGATTAAAAATTTAAAACACCTAGACTGCTAGATAATACTTAAAACCATCGTAATTAAATTGAACCAAAAAATGTTAGTTAACTGATTCTTGGTGAGAATAAATGGAAAATCTCCTGAGACAGAAATCCTTGGGGTCAAGTTGTGGGTCAACCTGATAAATCTCTGGAAGGAGAAGAGCATCATTGTGAATTAATATTGGTTAGTAAATGATCTTTCAGACTATTTAAATCAAAGCACATTTTGAAGGGGTCAAATTTTGACATGGGGGGAGCTCAGGAAGGATGTGCAGTAGCGAATAGGGGGCAACAGACCTGGC
>JAUZTB010000033.1:30749325-30761763 GCA_034780895.1 Rhynchobatus australiae | reverse complement strand
GGTTAAAGATCTCTGCACGTTTATGACACTGATGTGGAAAAAAACCAAACCATTTGCACTAATCACGGTGCTGGCTGCTGGAGTAGTGACAGCACGGCTGCCCTGCCAGCCCTTGCTCTTGTCAGCTCCAGAGAGGAGCAGAGAAGCAGTTTGTTCCTGACAGCAGACAGCCCCTCTGCTGGGCCCTGGTTTCATGTTACATTAAGTATTAGTGCTGTTCTTTCAGGAGCCATTATGCTTTGACATCAAAGATCGACTTGCAGGGCAGTCCTGTGTTTGTCCCGATTTCTGCTAGAAGTTATCAGGCATGGAATGAAATATACATGATTAACCATGGGTGGGAGTGAGTCAGAGTTTTGATCCTGATTTTTTTTTGTTCCAGAGCAAGCAGACAATTTTCATTTATTTATATGTATTAGAGAAATCCAAATGAATATTTAACATATAAACTGAGGAATTAGGATCTGTAGTGCTTTGCTTCTTAAGCAGTTGGTGATAGCCTTAGAATGGTGTAATTTAAAGGACCATTTATATAACTGATTTGTTGCTGATGATAGGTCCACCTACAAGTGCTGCAAAGCACAAAATCATAGTGTGACTGGTTATTCCATCTTTTTCCCACAAAATTAGTGTACTGGTGACTTGTTGTTGTACTTATGCTTACCCTGTACTGACAGGTAATTTTATGGACTTGCTGGAACCATTGAGGAAGGACTGTAAAGTAATGGTTTTAAACGAGCTGTACATTAGAATATTTCCAAAGGAATTTTGACAGCTACAAAATTCACACTATAATGTAAGTAAACCAGCTACCAGAGTATGGTGCAGATTGAGGGTGCTGCTGGCTGTGGGCAGAGTTTTGTTGTGGGTATCCTATGCCCAAGTGGTTCATTCAAGTTCTTTGTGCGAGAATCAGTGCAAGGGTAAATATAAATTTATTTCTAGATCAGCGGTGACCTCACCATGCTTGAAACTAATGGCAAATGCTTGGCCCTTTTATGAATTGTGTGACTCTGGGACATATGCTGATCTAGAATAGTTCAGCCTGGGATTTTATCAGTGTATGTTGTACCCTAGGTCAGGAAAACTCTATTAGGAAATATACACCCTTTATTGATATTATAAGGGATAGCCAATTTTCCATTCAGATGCAGGACATCCATTCTAAGACATAACTATTGGCAATCAATTCCTACAGAAAGTTAGATTTTCACAACCATTCCCTGGAGCCCCTCTCTAGTTGGCTTATGGTTGTTGGTCCCTCCTCCTTTCCAGACCATTTCAGTTTGTCTTCTAACTTTGCTGAATTTAACAAGCAGATGTAAATTATTTGGCTTTTGGTATTATAAACTGGATCTTGGGAGTGCATTCTAAAGAGTTTTGCTGGTCTCCCTGTATGAATCAGTCAGAGTGCACTGCACCTACAATTTTTGCCAGAATGTAATAGATAACAATGCTGTGTTATGATGTTATTAAAAAAATACAAAGTCTGCATTTAGTCACATCACAACAGAGAGATTTTTGATAAGCAAGGAGACAGGTTACTGGGGATAGACGGTAATGCAGAGTTGAGGTTTCAGTCAGATCAGTCATGATCTTATGGAAAGGTGGAGAGGGCTTACTCCAGTTACTAAATCATATGTTCATTTGTTCGAATGCCATGGTGACATCTAAAGACAATGACTAGCATTTAGCTCACCCCTCCCAGTCCATGACCATCCAGATTCACATCATCCCAATGTGGAGGGTCGGATAAGCTGACTCTCCACCCCTGAGAATTGGACGCTGAGGCTGACTGAGGCTTCAGGGGTGTGTGCTCCCTGCCCCCAGCAGGGGCCAAGCTTAGGGATTGGAACCCTGCCTCCTGTTGAGGATGGGCAGTATTTTAACAGATTTTAATTATCACTGATTAATTAAAATCGAGGTACAAAATAAAAATATTACTATTTTTAAAAAAAGGTATTATTTATAAGCCTATTAAAGACTTAGAAATGATTAAAGGCATTAAAAGAAGTTTAAAAAAAAAAGTTAACTTCCCTTTCAGCTCCTAATCTGCAGGTCAGTTAGAAACCCCCTTTCAAATGAATAGGGCTTCTGACCCAACACAAGGACATCATGTTCAGGCTCCGCCGTTGGACTTCATGTGGAGTCAAGCAGTGGAATGAAGTGACAAATGCACTGGCATCTTTCACTCAGTGTGTCTCAGCATCAGTAATTCCAGCAGCTGCCAGCAAAACCCAGTGTAATATGGGACTTGCTTGTTGCCAATGTGAAACAATTTAGATGGGACATGGGGGTCCCTCTATGAGAACTGACACTCTAAGAATAATATAAAAGTTGATGATATTATTAAATCAAATATAATGTTTCATTACACTGTCTGTACATGACTTGTTACACACTTTTTATGAACGTTATTTTTGAAGTCTATATCATGGTGATAAAAAAAGGCAATTATATTGTGGGGGTTAGTCACGAGAACAATTGCGTTGATTACACAGCTGCAGTAAATGAATGACAATTTGGAGACTCCAGTCAGGCTTTTATTTGTGAAATGTATGGTGTAGCTTCTGCAAATATGTAGGTCATGTGAGATTATTTCAAGACAATAAGAGGTGCAAGCATCTCTCCCTGGTCTATATGCAAGAGTATGCCAAAAGTATCAGATTTGTTTATTTAAAACCAAGTTTGATTTGATTCTTTATCAGAACTTGAGACCTCACTATTCTTGGAGGTGGTTAGCTGCATCCCCAGCAATTTGCTCCACTGACAGACCTGCTGACACTGAGTTATGTTTTTCTTGGGTTCACTTATGTAGGAATTTGCTTATCACTTCAGTTTGTACATGCATTTCATACTGTGACATTAGGCTGTGCAAAGCAGGAAGCGTCAAGCTTAAGTTTGGATGCAAGGTCTTTGACCTGAAATGTAAAATTCTGCTTCTCTCTCCACAGATGCTGCCTAAACTGTTGAGTATTTCCAATACTTTCTGTTTTTAACCCAGGTTCAGTGCCTCATGATAGGTAGGAGAGCAATCAATCTTGGCTTCTTAAATAAAGAGATGTGTAGGTGAGGATGGGAATGAAATGGCCTTTGATACTGAATGCAATTGTATACCACTACTGATAGTTATCACCTTGGAGAAGAGGGGAGAATGGTGACAAGGACATTTGTGCTGAGGTAGTTTACAATTCAGTTTTACTAGTTTGGTTCATAATTGCAAAGGGCTACATCTGTCTGGACAGCCATGAGCTGCAGCAATATTACCTGCCTATATGGTAATTATTTTGGTCACTCTCAGCCCTACAGCCTCTGCAACAGATAAGGTGTTCACTCAGGTGGAATGAATGGGAAGGGGGGAAAGCAGAGAAAGAGGGCACTGACATTAGCCAGCTTGTCCTGACAGTATGACAGCTGGTGGTCTTTGAGAAAACCATTGCAAAGGCCTTCCTGACCCACAAATTGGCAAGCAGCCTTTGAAGGAAAAGCAGAGATCATAAAAAAAATTCCACTGGCATTGAACCTGCTAACCCGTGTAACTGCCTAATGAATAACAGCTTTAATCTAATCAATATGACCATAAAAAATAAGGCTGTTCTGCACGAGAGCCTCGTGGTTTCTAATGTCTGGGTGGTGGTGTGGTGGGGAGGAGTTGGTATGGAGTAGAGAACGCAACTCACAAATATTGTATTACAAAACAGCTCAAAAACAGCCACTAAGCAGAATACAATAACATTAGAGGAAATAAAGCACAGGACTCCAAATCTCTTACTGCTTCCACCCTCCTCCTAACTTTCCCCACCCCCCACAGAGGGCGCCTGCAGTCCTGTTAATGAGTAGAAATTTATTAAAGTATTTGTTGTTATAATCATACTGGTTCATTGTACAGGGTTAGGGTTAAGCACTGTAGCATTATGCGTTAATGAGTTTTGATTGGATTGGCTCTCCACGTTGGCCTATAAAAACAGTTATGAAAATTAGTAAAAGTCAACTATGCCAAACATAATTTTTAGTCTACCCCACGGACAAGCTAGTTATATTTTACAATTACAGGTAACATGAGTCTTTCTGCATTGTTCTATTCTTCCCATAACTCAGATAAATGACTCCCAATGACAAATTTGTAGTGAAAATTTGTTTTGCAACTTTTTTTTTCCCCAAGAAATTTTGGCACAGGCTGAGGAATTTTAAAAAAAACAGAGTGAAGTTTGTTTAATTCAGCATGTTGCACACATGCTGAATCCCAGATCTGCTCTATATTTGCATGTTAATTGTTGGAATGACTAGGGTGCAATTACATTTATGGGCCACTCTCATGCGTACCCCTCACCCCAAATTCACACCCCCCCACCCCAAACTTTATGATGGTAGCTTTGCTGCAAATATTTTCTCGGTGAAATCAGCCCCAATACAATAAAATGCTTTATTGTGCTTTTGGAGCGCATCATGCACAGGAAATCACAAATATAAATTCAGAATGCAAAATTCAAGGGCTGCGGAATGTATATCACTCTGACAGCCATTAGTCAGGCCAAAAATGGAATTCTTTGTCTAGAATAACTCTTTTGTTTTGTTTTGGAGCTTGTAACTCTTGAAATATTTGTTAACTAAAATTGTACATTGAAGCATTAATTATATCAGAGTGACGTACAGTAGCTGTGAGATGTGCATCTTTTTATTAAAATCTCCACAAAAAGGAAGTGTCTGGTTAACTTGTGTTCAGGGTGTTTGATTTTTAAACAAAATTAATATTTTACTAGTGGGGCCTTAAAATCATTAGTAAAATTTACTGACCTGTTAGCGAACTCCCACATTTAGTGTGACGATGCATAGTTCATTTGTGTGCCCATAAAATAATAAGACATTTCTATGTGACTACAGAACACAAGTTATTAAAGTTTAATTTACTTTTTCATGCCAGAGTACACAGCAATGCAACCCCTGCATGCCATGTGTTTTACCATTAAGGCATTAAAGGAGCATCTCCGGAGCTATACAGGGTCTTGACTTTAACTGGTAGGTAATAATTATCATAAATTTATCAAAAAATGTGGAAATGCCTAAAGAATAAATGCAGAAATTTAGAATGATGGACAGTGTAAGAAAGACAGAAAATAAACAAACAGAGAGTCAACATGGCAAGCAGTAAGACACCGAAAAAGAAACCCAGTGAATATGACAGGCTGTGAAATATGAAAAGCATATGGAGAGGGGAACAAGTGGTGAGTCAGTGTAAAATGCAAAGGGATATTGACAATAGGACAGAGCTATAGAAAGAAGGAAGTGCAGAGTAATACAAGATTCAGAGAGTGAGACAGAAAAAGATATGGAGAAATAGATAATGAGATATATAGAGAGCAGGACTCAGACAGAAAACAGACTAAGTCATAGATAGTGAAGTAAAGATTAGGAACAGAAAGGGACAGTGATGATGAGATAGAAAAAAGTGCACATTGCATGTTTGGCTCCACCTTGATCTTCAGAAATGGAATGTTTTGCATTAACAATCCATGTAAGAACTCAGCATTAACATCGCCAACAGCACAAACCTCAAAATTTAGACTCAAAATGGAAATTGGGGATAAGCACTCAATTTACAATAGGATCATATCTTGGATTTGACAGCGAATCGTAAATCAAATTAAAAAGTGAATTAACAAGTGATCTCAGTTGACCATCACTAGGAGCTACAGCAATAAGATTTTATTCATCATATAAAACCTGAATATTCTGACATTCAGATGTTCAAATCTTCCAGCACAGAATATCCATTGAGGTAACATGTAGCTGTTGTTAAAAAAAATCCCAGAAGGTACATTTGGCTAACCACTTCATCAAAATATGTGAGTGGATTGAAAATCCTTTATCCTGGTGCTGATTGTTAGTGTAGTTATTGAAAAATAATTTGTATGTTCATATGTTGGAATTCCAAATTCCAACCAGTTTCCAGCAGATGGTAAAGGATTATCTACAGTGTAGCCCTGATACATGGGGATGGGAATTAGAAATGTCACACTTACATGGTCAGGATTACTTTCCTGAGGCTGGGGTTAAGATTTGTTACAGAGTTTAAGGTGCATGGCTTGGGTAAAGTAAACTTCACATTTGATGTGTGAACTCTCAATGTCAGCCTTTAGACCAAGAATAAAATATTTCAATTTGCAGTCCTGAAATCCTAATCTTGATGAGCACAAAATCCACCCTACAGTATCCTATTAGTAGTAGTCTTATCATTCAGAGCACTGTTGCTTGTGGTAGTTATACTCATTTGTTTGCTTCAAGCAGTAAATTCCTTTCTCAGAAAACAAATATACAGAGAGAGCATAGCTATGCCTTCAGTTCTGCTTGTTGTGAAGTTTATGTTTAGATTTCCTCATCAATGCCAGACAAAACTATTAGATCAACGGGTGCAATTCAGACTTCCTTACAAGGGTATCTTTGAAATAACTGGGCACTCGTACAAATGAGAGGAGGGGGAAAGAGGATGTGTTTGAACTAGGAAATGATTGGGACCCCAAGAGATTGTTGCTCCAGAAAAACTATATGGAACCTCAAACCTCAGAATTTGCAATCTAGTTTCACATTCTTCCACATAGTTGGTGGTAGTTTCCAGACTAGGTTTCCAAAATAGTTTTCTGGTAAACTTCCGATGAAGCTAATAATACATCCTTGCACATCATGATTAGAAATGTATAGAGTAAGGGATTAGGATGGGGGTATACTGGTGGTGGTGGTGGTGGGTACTCGGGAAAGGATGCATGCCACATAGTACTATCACTGTATTATTTTGTGGGAGGTAACCATTAGTGATCTTGTGAAAAGATCTCAAGAGCTCAGAAAGGTTTTTGCAGAATATTATTTGTCCAGCACGTTCCCTGCTCTTATTGTAGCACCAATGTGGTGCATTTTGCAGGACCCTCCTGCAGTTCAGTCTAAATGGGGTTAAGTAAAGTCTATTAAGGACTTGGATCAATCTTAACCCCATATTTCTTGAGTAATTTACTCACCTGTCTCTTCCTTGTATCTCAGCATGCAGATCTATGTCTCAAGTCCTTAGCTTGTACTTGACAGTATGATATTATTTCCTAAGTGAGAAATTTATAGAGCAGTGAAACAAAGTGCTTATCCTTCTGATTAGCTATGGATAGTTTTTATGATTCCTTCAAAGTAGGTGGGCAGTTCAAGTAACCTTCACTGACTATTTTTGTTGCAATATGTGCTTGAAGATTTATGAATCTTTGCTGAGAAATGATGCAAGGGTGTGAAAACCTCTCAATTAAATCAATTTCTGCTTATCCTTACTGTTTTCGATTGACAGTGTTATCCTCTAACAAAATGAAAATTGTGAAAATGATGTCTTATAAGCTGCACCTTCAGACCTTGAACACATAATCGAGGGAGACATTCCAATGTAGCACTGGGCAAGTGCTATATTATTGGAGATGTCAGCCTTTGGAGGATATTTTAAAGAGAAGATTGAACAACCAAAATCCCATTATACCATTCAAAAATAGCATGGGTATTATTAAGAGGATATTAATATAAGTAAAATACTTATTAGATTTTTCTACTGAGTAATAGAAAGTAGTATTGTAACTGTTGATTTTTTATGGTTCAATGAGATATTTTTGAGTGATGCAATAAAGTATTATATAAATATAGTTATTTTTCTCTTTGAGAATGTCTATAGCTGTAACAAATGCTGCATTGCACACACAACTAAAGCATTGCATTACAATTGGTGCCACAGTGTTTTATAATCAGACTTAGGATGTACACCAATTCTTGGAATAGACAGTCAAGTATGTTGGGGTGAAGAGGTCTTCAGGAAGAAGTAATCATATCAATGTGACTTCTTTACCGGACTGATTCTTGGGGTGGCAGATTAGATTGATATAGTTTGTATTCACTTGAGTTTTGATGAATGAGAAGGGATTTAATCAGAAGTCATAAAATTCTGACAGGCCAAACAAACTGGATGCAGGATGGAAGTTTTTGAGGCTGGGGTACCTAAAATGAGGGGCCCCAGTCTCCATTACAGGGCAACAGATTTAGGACTGAGATGAGGAGTCATTTTTTCACTCAGACCGTGGTCAACCTGGGAAATTCACTTCCACGGAGGGCCATAGAGACCAGGTCACTGAGTATTTTTTAAGGAGTAGATACATTTCTAGATGGAAAAGACATCAATGTGTCTGGGGAGAGCACGGGAATATGGTGTTGAGATAAATGATCAGCCATGATTGATTATACATTTCTGTTGATATTTGACAACATTCCAGAATTGGAACGTAACTCTGTTGCTTTTTATACTCTGAAGATTATTTTCCAGTTGCAGTACAGACAAAATGGCAGCCCAACTAAGTAGTCTTTAGGGTGTTCATAGTAGTTACCATCACAGTTTCATTAAATATTGCATCAGGATGATGTGAAAAGCAAGAAGAGAGAAAGAGGATTTTACATCTTATTTTCATGTGGTTGCATTACTATTTAAGGGAAAAAACAGTTCTTTGGTTAGCAGCCTCGTGTTCTGGTACTGTGGATATTGAAAAGGTTTGCATATTTACAAGGAAAGAATTGGTCATACTCAGATTTGGACACATCATCAACAATGGCAAAAACATTGACTTATGCATGAACTAAACTAGCAGCTTGTCAAATGTAGAATGAAAAACCCTCAAAATGTTAGCCAAACAAAGCTGTGAGGTAGCAGCTGGCTCTTTGTCTAATGTCTAACAGCAAAGTACTGTTGTACATTTCCTTTGCAGCTTTCAAAATATGTACATTTCCTATCAAATAACTTCTGCAAAAATAACACTTTACAAACTATTTTCAGCGGATGTTACAAAGTGGTCTTGTAATTTTGAACTGAGCCAACGTTTGTCTCCTTATTGGTAATATTCTGTGGAACAACCAAAGTGCTTCACCTTTGCCTTGAGTTTTTTTTTCCCCCAATCACTTATCATGAGAGGACATTGACGTTAAATGTTGATATTTTTCTTTCTCTACAGATGCTGCTGAACTTTCGTAATGTTTCCAGCATTTCAGATTTCTGCATTTCTGAAAACACTTTCAGATTTCCAGTATCTATGGCATCTTGTTTTTGTATTGACCCAGAATAAAATTTATAAAAGCCAGACAGAAAATGTATTATCACAGATAAAATTTCAGCCTAATATCTGTTTGCCTTATGCAGATCACGCCATAAGAAATATCAGCAGAAACTGCGTAATGATAGGTGATGAGAGAGTTCAGTGGAAATAAAAATTGCTGGACATATAAAATGGAGTGTAGGTTTTCAATCATCCATTTTAAACTGTTGCCAGAAACCATTATCACCACTTCCCTGACTCCTCAACCCCAATCATCTGGATTGCACAGAATCAGCATAGCACTATTAATGTAACTTTTGGGATCATAGAACTTTCTCAAGCATTCTTCTGACACCTCTATAAATAACAGTTGGAGACAATAGAGACAGTGTAATTATTGTATGGAACCACTGTAGTTCTACAAGGCAAATGAGAAATCATCACCATCAATACAAAAATGTGGCTTACCTCCTCTACGACCCCACCCATTTCTCAAAAGGAGTTGATGAAGTGGATTAAATTGAAGGATTCTATGTGTTATGAGAAGTCGCGAACATTGAAAGTATATTAATGAATTAGGTTTATGACCTATGCATAATTATCAATCCCCAATGCCCGTCAATACATGGAGATTGTAGGACTATTTGAAAAGTATAGCAACAGTATTAAAAATACAATAGGCACATGTAAACAGTCTCTTTCTCACTACATCCTTAATGTGTTGAAATTGTAGCTCCTTACACAGACGGCGACTCTTGACAGATTTTTTTCCTACTCTTATTCTTTAACTGCTCAGTCTTTCCTTCCTTTTAGAATATCTATAGAGTTTTAAAATGCAAGGCTGGCAACATAAAGACATTTGATCTATCAACTACCCCCAAATACACCACTCTACAACCCTGGTGCTCCCTAAGTGGTTCTGCAGTTTATGCCTCCTCCATCCTGCTAGATGACCCAAATGGCTGTTGATCATTGTATGCCAGATCTCAACCCTAGATTTTTAAAATTCATTCAAGGGATGTTGGTATTGCTCGCAAGGCTACCATGTGATGCTCATCCCCAAATAAATAATTTGATGGTTCATTTCAGAGACAGGTTCTCCGGGTGGGGTAATCCAGAACTAAAGAACATAGGGTTGGTCATATTAATATTGAGAGGAGGAAGAACTTATTCCCTTAGAGATATGTGAATCTTTAGAATCCTCTATCCCAGTGAGCAGTGATGCTGAATCAGTGAGTTTATTCAAGGCTCAGATAGTTAGGTGAAAATCAATAAAACTGCAGATACTGCAAATCTGAAATTAAAAATTGCTGGAAACATTCAGCAGGTCTGGTAGCATAGTGGAAAGAGAAACAGTTAACATTTCAGGTCCAGGACACTTCGTCAGAACTGAGAAAGAAAAGGTAGCAGATAAGTGGTGAAGGGATGGGTAAAGCAAGGGAATGTTGCTCATAGGGTGAGACCAAATGGGCATGTTCCACAGCCTTGCTAGTAGCAACACATTACAAGGCTAAAGAAACATAATGTGTATCTAAATGCTACTTTAATTGCCCCTATTAACCCATTTGGTCTTACTAATCAGAGAGATTTTCTTTATTCTACCCATTCCTCCTCCACCTTCTCCGCTAAGTTGTTTTTCCCTCTTTCCCAGTTCTGACGAAGAGTCCTGGGCCTGAAAATTTAACTGTTTCTCTTTCCACAAGTGCTGCCTGCACACATGCTGTTTCCAGCATTATTTTGCTCAGAGGGATAGACTTTAGGCCTAGAAGTACACAAAGGGTAATGAGAATCAGGCAGGATAGCGGCCAAGGATAATATCACCCACAATCTATTTGGATGACAGTGCAGACTCGAGGGCCCATTTGGCCTTTTCCTGCTCCTACTTTTGATGTAACCTGAACTTGGAATTTCTAGGTATCCATGTGGAAGATTATGATATATAAAAAAAATGAAAGAAAATGGGTGATTAAAAAGTTGAATGAATCACAGAGAATATATTGTCCAAAGTGATTGGATAAAATGCTTCTCCTCAATTCCATTCTTATTCTAAATACAAGAGCAGAATTGCATCTTATTTCTTAGCATTAAGGCCAGTGCTTCCTCCAGTGGTAATTGTGCAGTGACCACGTTCCAACTAGTTCACAGTGCACTACTTTCAAGCTTTAGGTATTTGTGACACCAATGGCTGGGACAAAATGTCTGGCAATGGCTGGCTAACAATTTGACTGGTTTGCTCATCACTAAATCCTCACAATTGTGTGATCTGTCAAGATTCCAAACATGCATCAGATGTAAAAATTAGAGTGCAGATCTGTCTAATATCTGTGCTATTGATTCTGACTCTTGGGGGAAAAAAGGGTTGGCGATTTTGAACAGGTATTCATTGTGATTGTGGAAGACTCTTCTGGGGTATTTTCAGGAGCTATAGGATGAAAAGTAAAGTGATAAATGGAAAATGAATAGAATTATCACCATTTCCGAGAAATTAAATGCAAATATGTTATATACCAAAACATTGAGTCTTATAAAAAGGAAATATTCTTTCTGAATTGCACAATGTGAGTGTATTTCTCACATTAGAAAGCTTTCTGCTGAACCACCTGTTGTGCCCAATTGCAGCAGAAGTCTGAATGTACACTTTGTTCAGCCTCCTTAATTGACTGGTTACCTTAGGCTGGTAGCTCCCACCTGATCTTTTAAGGGCATATCGCCAATCATTGACACTGAATCTGCTTAAAATAAGTCCGGATCATTGTGTGTTAAAGAGCTGCTGAGACTGCTGCTGCAACACATGGAGTTGCTCCATTAAGAGAATCATTAATGGATTGTGTGCCACAGCACAGTCATCTTAAGCAGCTGCCTTATGCTTGGAAGCTAGCTGAAAAAATACATTGAAGTCCCAAATGTGCCCTTGTCAATGGGAGATCTAAATGAATACAACTAGAACTCTACTGTGTTGATCATTATATCCCACAAGTAGGCTAAAAAAGGGGGCTACAAATATTTACTTCAGACGGCCTGAAGCCTTGGCAGTGTACCTTGTTAGCACCAGCTCTGTGGTGTACTGAACAAAATGCAGCAAAAATATAATTTACAAATTACAGTTCTGTACAGTCAGAGCACTTAAGAAAATGGAACATTTTAGAAAAATCTGCACTTGGCAGTAAGAAGATGATAAACACAGTAACAGGATTAACCTTTCCTTGACTCATTCTGCTCCTTCCCCCCGCAACCTTTTGCATGCCGCTAAAGATGGTTGAAGGTCAAAGGTTATGAATAAGGCTCATTCTCTGTAAGTGCTTTATTACCAGTCATTTAGTTTAAAATGTAATTCACAGAGGTATTC
>JAUZTB010000033.1:30716551-30726569 GCA_034780895.1 Rhynchobatus australiae | reverse complement strand
GCAAAATTATTACTCCAGCCAATTCCTGTTGAAATGGGATATCTTATTTTATTTAAACATTTTATTCAATTTTTTTGAAACATTCAATTAGCTGCACTATGTCCTGAACTGTTAGTGTGTATTATAATTCTGCAGAGCTGTGAGAAGGTTCAGACATAAAGAATGCCATGCATTAATATAGTGCCTTATTGTCTCTCAGAATCATCAAAAAGCACTTCACACATAATGGATAACATTGTGTTGATGCAGTTTCATAGGTGAATCCAGCAACTACTTATTCATCATCTGATCCCACAACTGGCAGTGAGATGAATGGTTAGTCTATTCTTCATGATGTTAATTGATTGAGGAATATTGACCAGGATGACACTAGGAGAACCATCCAGCTTGACATAAACAGCTACTAGTTGTCTCAATAGTGCCGATCTTGATAATACTCCTGAATACCCACTACATCTTTTTCAGGAATTTGGGAAGGGACATTGATACCATTGGGAGGCTCGTTGGAAAATACAAATTAACAGCCAATGACTTTGGTCACATTCGCTTTCAAACTACTAAGTAATTTGTGGTTAAATGCAGGCATTGACAGGTTGGAGCCAGCTTCTTGGCACCCCTGTTCCAACTTCTCTTGTTTTAGCTCTCAACATCAATAAGATCAAGATTTTATAATTGTATTCACAATAAGTGAAAATAAATGGCAGTTCACATCAGTCCTGGTGATTAACCAGTCAATAGACAAGGATGAAAGGCAGATGTTGTTAGGCAGGTAATACACTTAACTACGTTGGGAATGTGTGATGTGATATGACTAGTGCCAAGTTTGAAAAAAAGGTACTGGAATTTCAGGTTTTTTTCATATAAAACCATTCACATTCTCAGAATGTTTTAAAGCATTTCATAATAAGTTACAGATTGTTGTTGGGTAGGAAAACATGGTAGCCAATTAAAGCACAACAAGATAGCCCAGATAATAGTCCATTTATGTTTTTGATCCAAAAGACAATGGGAGATCTCTGTGGCTGTTTTTAACTAGTATTATACAATCTCTATCTTGTCAGGAAGTTTGGGCCTTAGTTTAATGTTTCCTTAGAAAATAGGTAACTATGTTGGAGAAAAACTACCTCGTAGTTCTCTGGAACATCATCCACGATTACTTATTCAGAACTCACAGTAGGGCATGAACCCATGATCTCTTGGATTCAGGGATGAGAATGCTGCCACCGAGCCACAATTAACAATTGTCTGGACACACAAAACCATAGAGAGAAACTCCAACTGTGGATAGCTGGTAAGTTAATCAAGTGTGAGGACTCAGCTATTTAATTCAAAAACAATATCTTATAAGTTTATTTGTTTTGAGGTGAGTCAGGATTTGAATTTTTAGTTTGAGATACACATTTATAAATGTACACTCACTAAATTGTATCCCTTATAAATTAACGTTTGTGTGACTGACCTGATAGTAAAATTTAGTTTCAGAGTGGTGCGGCAGCCATAGCAAGCTCTAATTTGAATTTACATTTTTTTAAATAACACACGCAATAATATGATGATGGTGCTTTGCACAGTGAAATTGAATTTCATCTCAAAGAAGGGAGTTTCAACCTTACAACCCTTTTTAGAGATGAATCTACCATCAGGACCTGTTTCACTATCTATCTCACCCCGAAAGATTCTCACTATCAGGAATCATTAGCAGAGATAAGACCATTTTAATCTTAAAGTAGCTTGAAAGGGAATCCCATTAAAGAAAGAGACTCAATAAAAGACTTGTCACACTGTAGAAAACTACAAACCTGGCTAATCTGGGTGTGCATCAATATAAAGCAGGTAAGGTATCTGGTCCAATTTTGCTACATCGCATAACCCTGACTGTGGGATACTTGACTGTTTTAAAATAGTTGTAAATCGACATATCTAATTAATGAATGGGCTGAAAAACAAATGAAGAACATTTGCCACTAACAGCAAAGCCACTTGTATATGCCACTAACTCATGTTGTAAGTGTGGCCTTGCATTTTCTGGATTTGCCAGTGTTAAATTTGTGCTCAAAGCTATCCCAATCCAAAATGCTAAGATCCTGAATGGCAAAAGGGCCCTGTGTAGTGGTAGAAGCATGTGCAATAAAATGTCAACATCTGGATAGGACCTGAAAAAACTAAGGAAAAAATCCTTTGACATCCAGTCAAACCATGCTCCAGTTTTAGCCAATTCTTAAGCTGTCAAGAAATTTGAATGATCCTGGGAGTCCCTGACATTCACAAGCTATTAAATCAATGAAAGCTTTTCTAAAGAAAATCTGAAAAACTATTAAAATTTTAAAATAATATAAGCAAATTAATATATTTCCAAACAACTAAAATCAAAAATGTTAATGACCTTATACTTACCTAAGTTCCTTGTAGACCATTCCTCTCCATTCAAACAAATTGATTCACTGTTCCTGAGCCAGATCTAAACTAATGTAGGCTCAGCAGGCAATCTGAGGTCTGTATCCAAAGGTCTTGGATTCATGCCCCATTTTATGTCTGAGTATGTAATCTGAGTGTGTAACATGAATGAAACTGCTGGGAATTGCAGCAAGTTTGTGCTCTGCTGATGTATTGCATGAGGAGTCCAAAGTTGGATCGCAGTCTGGGAATCTCCAATGAAGGATGGCCAGCAAGTTGGAACATCCGTGTTTTCATGGGAATCCTGAACTGGGTCACACTCATGCTGAGAAACGCCAGCAGTTCAGAGTAGAGCTGCCTGCATTGCCCAGCATGCTCTGGCCCAATGACAAGGGACAGTATCCCACTAAGGAGCATATATGGTCAGGTGATGTGACTTAAAAGACTTGCCAGGAGTTTCCTTGTGCCCGATCCAACCATCTACAGTAACGTTTAGTAGAGACATTGCCTATGCAGATAATGTTGAGATTCTGTCAACATTCTGCCAGAATTACAGTAGCCAGTCAGAAGGAACTTCCTCGCATTAGTGTTTTACAACTGTTCCACCTGTTGTGATTGGTTAGTTTTGTTTGAGAGTAATGCAGGCACTATACTCTGCAGCACACTGAGGAAGTATCAGAAGGCAGACTGTCATGTCTCTCCTGGATTTATTTCTTTTCTGTGATTGGTTTTTTTTTGCTTATTCAAAGGCCTTGATCCCACGAGGCAATGGATTTCCTGGATGAGATTTTACACAAACATATTTAACAAATTAACACATAGTGCTGTCTTAAAGGGAAGTCAGTGTTCAATCTAGCTATTCCATAGCCAGTAATGAGCTTAATAGGAGAGGCTTTGGGAGAGCATTTTCAAAATGTGGGAGATTATTTTTTATCATCTTGGATTTGTTATTGTCTCCAATTTTAATTTTCATTCCTACTATTTTTTTGTATTCTTTTAATTCTTTATGAATATTCAGTACAAAATATACATCTACGGAAGATTCAGGTTCATGTTCATTGTAAATAAAAACTGTTAAACATATTAAAATACGGAAACTGTAGGAGAAAGGTTCTAAGAAAGTAGGGATCTGAGGATAAGAGAATGGGTGAGACTAGCATAGCAATAAATCTTTTATCCCGAGAGGACCCTTTTGCAGTTTTAATTTTAAGTCACCTCTGCAATAAGCCATTGCTCCCAGGGTGAGAGGGTGAGTTGGCAACTTTCCACCAGCTTCTGCCAAGGCCAGTTGAATCAAATTGAAACAAGGAGAGGCAGCTACTTATAGACCTCTATAGTTCTAAATGATTTTCCATCCCACAATCCCACTGCTTCTCAATTGGTTATAAACTGTGCAACAAGTTATTTAAATTGGAAAAGCGAAAGCTGCACTTGCCTTCCCTGGCTGCATCTGCTTTGTGTATCTGGATGGGGGCGGGTGTTTTGGAAAGATCTGTCATGAAATCAAACTCATGTTGCTTATGTTTATGTGAGTTTGGAAGAAAGCATAAGGCCTACTGCCTGTGTAATTGGTACTTCAGTTAAGCGTAGTAAAGCTGATTCTAGGAGCTGTGCACCATTCATAACAGGATGCTTATTCTAAAAGAGAAGGAGCCCTAGGCAAAAGTTGTTACATTAGAGAGGCTGAAACATCTCCAAGTAACAAAGAGGTTGTTTTGTAACAGAGAAGGTGAGAAATTACCACGTGATAGGGAAGTGTGAGAGACCACGGGGAGGGTGAGAAGTCACTGTTTGATAAGGGATGTGAAAGATCACGGGGAGGACAGAGCACTGTTGTTTGGAATTTATTCATGATAACCACGAGGTGATGCATTTTGGGAGTTCCAAGACACACAAAATAAGCGGTAGGGCCCTACAAAGATTAAAGAATGGAGGGACCTTGGTGTACAATTACAGAGATCTCTGAAGATGACAGTGCCAGGTAGATAAGGTCGTGAAGAGGCTGTTCCCTTTATTAGTTGGAGCATAAAGTATAAGAGCAGGAAGATAATGTTGCAATTTTATAAAACATTAGTTAGCCCAGAGCTGGAGTACTTTTGTGCATTTCTGGTTCATCACACTATAGGAAGCATGTGATTGCACCAGAGAGGGTGCAGAGGAGATTTACCAGGATGATGACGAGATGGAGCATTTCATTTATGAGGAGAAACTGAATAAATTAGATCTTTTTCCTTGGGGCGCAGGAGCTGAGGGGGTATCTAACTGACATGTACAAAATAATGAGGAGGATAGGTGGTAGGAAACTATTCCCTATAACAGATGTGTCTAAAGTCAGAGGGCATAGTTTTGAGCATAGAGGCGGTGGTTTCGAGGGGATCTGAGGAACAATTTTTTTCATTCAAACAGGGTTAGAATCTGGAATGCATTGCCTGAGAGGTGGGAGAGTCGGGCAATCTCACAAGATATAAGTGGTTTCTAGACGAGCATTTGAATTGCCAAGACATTGAAGACTACAGGGCAAATGCTGGAAAATGTGATTTACACAAATGAGCACCTGATGGTGGGCACCTGTTTCTGTGCTTTTTGACTCTATAACTCTGATTCTGAGTTCACTGTGTGATAGGGAAGATGACATCAGAATCAGGTTTATTATCATTCACATATATCGTGAAACTTGTTGTTTTGTGGCAGCAGTGCTGTGCAAGACATAAAAGTTACTATAAGTTACAAACTTAAATAAATAGTGCAAAAGAGGAATAATGAGGTAGTGTTCATGGGTTCATGGACCATTCAGAAATCTGATGGTGGAGGGAAGAAGCTATTCCCGAAATGTTAGTGTGGGTCTTCAGGCTCCTGTACCTCCTCCCTGATGGTAGTAACGTGAAGAGCACATATCCCGGATGGTGAGGGTCCTTAATGATGGATGCCGCCTTTTTGAGGCACCACCTCTTGAAGATGTCCTCGATGGTGGCGAAGGTTGTTCTCATGGTAGAGTGGGCTGAGTCTACAACCCTCTGCTGCCTCTTTTGATCCTGCGCATTAGAGCCTCCATACCAGGCAGTGATGCAACCAATCAGAATGCTCTCCACCGTACATCTGTAGACATTTGTAAGAGTCTTTGGAATTGGAATTGGTTGGAATTGGTTTATTATTGTTATTTCTACCAAGATACAGTGAAAAGCTTGTCTTGCATACCATTCTTACAGATTAATTTGTTACACAATCCATTGAGGTAGTGCAAGGTAAAACAATTGCAGAATATAGAGTAAAGTGTCACAGCTGCTGAGAAAGTGCAATGCAGGTAGACAATAAGGTGCAAGGTCATAACGAAGTAGATTGTGAGGTCAAGAGTCCATCTTATTGTATTAGGAAACTGTTCCAATAGTCTCATAACAGCAGGATACGAGCTGTCCTTGAGCTGGTGGTATGTGCTTTCAGGCTTTTGTATCTTCTGCCTGATGGGAGAGGGGAGAAGCAAAGATGTCCCAGGTGGGTGGGGTCTTTGATTATGCTGATTGCTTTACTGAGGAAACGAGAAGTATAGACAGAGTCTATGGAAGGGAGGCTGGATTCTGTGGTGTGCTGAGTTGTGAGACCACAACTCTCTATGATTTCTTGCAGTCCTGGGCAGAATAGACCAGGACAGGCTATTGGTGATATTCATTCCTAGGAACTTGAAGCTCTCAACCCTCTGGATCTGAGCACCGTTGATGTAGACAGGTGTATATGCACTTCCTGAAGTCAATGACCAGCTCTATTGTTTTGCTGACATTGCAGAAAAGGTTGTTGTCATGACACCATGTCACTAGGCTCTCTATCTCCTTCCTGTACTCTGACTCATCATTATTTGAGGTACAGCCCACTACGGTGGTATCATCTGCAAGCTTGTCGATGGTGTTAGAGCAGAATCTGGCCATGCAGTCTTGAGTATATAGGGAGTAGAGTAAGGGGCTGAAGACGCAGCCTTGTGGGGCACCAGTGTTGAGAATAATCGTAGCGGAGGTGTTGCTGCCTATCCTTACTGATTGTCGTCTCTTGGTTAGGAATCAAGAATCCAGTTGCAGAGGGAGGTGTTGAGTCCCAGGTCTCAGAGTATGGTGATGAGTTTCTCTGGAATTATAGTATTGAAGGTGGAGCTGTAGTCAATAAACAATAGTCTAACGTAGGTGTCTTTACTGTCTAGATGCTCCAGAAATAAGTGTAGGGCCAAGGAGATGGTGTCCACCGAAGACCTGTTTCAATGGTAGGTAAATTGCAGTGGGCTGAGGTATTCTTGGTGACATATCAAATTTCCTCAAACTCCTAATGAAGTGGTGCCACTGGTGTGCCTTCTTCGTGATTGCATCAACATGTTGGACCCAGGATAGATCCTCTGAGATGTTGACACCCAGGAGCTTGAAGTTGCTCACCCTTTCCACTGCTGACCCCTCAATGGAGACTGGTGTGTCCTCCCCTTCCTTCACTGGTGTGACCTCCCCTTCCTGAAGTCTACAATCAGTTCCTTGGTCTTGTTGATGTTGAGTGCGAGGTTGTTGTTGCAACACCACTCATCCAGCCGACCTACCTCACTACTGTACACCTCCTCATCGCCATCTAAGATTCTGTCAACAACATTGGTGTCATCAGCGAATTTAAGGATGATGTTTGAGCTGTGCCTAGCCACACAGTCATATCATGAGGAAGGTGAGAGAAGGTAGGGGAGATAAGGAAGTGTGAAAATTCCTGGAGAGGATGAGAGAGTGCCATTTGATAGATCATGGGGTGATAAGAGGTCACTCTGTGGCAGGTAAGATGAGAAATGGCATTGTGGCAAGGAGGGTGAGGGATCACTGTGCAATAGGGAGATAGGAGTTACACAGGTTATATGAGTTTAAGGCATTTTTCCGTAACATGGAGAATGAATGGTTTCTGTGTAACCGAAAGAGTCATAGATTGTTTTTTATTGCAGAGCGTGAAAATATTCTCCACAACAGGGTAAGAGATTGCTATATGTCAGAGAACCCAAGATTGTTGCACATCACAGCAATGAGGTTGCTGCATATTGGAGATTAAGTGATCACTGAATCACTGACAATGTGAGTGATCAATCTGTACTGGACAGATTGAGAGAATGCTGTATATTTGAGGGGAAAAAACATCAGACTATATTGGACAGATCACTATATTAGACAGAATGATAGATCACACTATATATCTGGGAGATTGTTGCACATACTATATTGCTGTACATTCAAAAGAGTGAAAGATTGCTGTCATCGGAGAGTAACCTTTACATAAACATTGGTGAAATTACTGTACAACATTGCAGGGATTACTGTATGCCAAAGAGGATGCTTTAGATTATATCGATATGGGAGTTCCTCAGAGAAGTTTTCTCAGCTCAGCTATTTTCATTTGTTCCATCCATAGCCTTGCCTCATCGCAAGACTAGAAATAGGGCAGTTTGCTGATGATTCACCTCCAAGCACAGATCTTTTCATAATGAAGCAGCCCATGACAAACTGCAGCATGACCGGACATCATCCAAGCTTTGCCTGAGAAGCAGAAAGCAATATTCATGTCATAAATGTGCTGGAGGCTGGTCATTTTCATCAAAAGAAAAAATCCAAGCAGCACTTCCTCCACCTTAAGTGCCCTGTGCTGCAAACATATACTACCTACAGCATGCTTTGCAGCAACTTGTCAAGTTAACTCTTGATTCCAAGTCACACACCAACCAAATATGGATATCAGCCGTCTCACTTCATTGTTACTGGATCAAAATCCTGTAATCCTTCATCTAACATCGTAATGGAAGTACCTTCACCACATTGACTGCAATGAGTCAAGAAGATGGCTCATTATTTCCTTTTCAGGACAAGTGGACAAAGACAACCAGGTGTCATGGCATGGCAGCTTCACCTACATCCCAAAAAATAGATCAATATCGGAACCACATTCACATAAAGAGCTAAGTCCCATGGGGCTTTCCAAATAAACATTAGAAAATAAATTATGAACAAGGAAAGAAAAGATTAGAGTGGTGATTCAGAACTAGTCAAACAAACGATTTGCAAAGACCTCTTGAGATAGACGTACAGATATGGGAAGGTTTATGGTAGGACAGAGTATGGAAGGCAAATAAAAGAAATTTGAAATGAAAATAGATATGCTGGAAGAACTCAGCCAGTCAAGCAGCACCTGTGGAAGGAGAAACCAGTCAGTGTTTGGCTCTGCTATCAATAGTGGCTGAAGGAGAGCAAGGTGTTGTCTGAGAGGAGATGAAGAGCTATATGAAATTGTAAAAGTAAATGGGCATAGCCTTGAGGGTAAGCATTTGGAACCATTCTAGTTCATTGAAGACAGGGGAATTCATGAGCAAGCTTGGGTAGAAGTGGTTTGGTCAAATTGGGTAGTGTATAGAGGATGGGGAATGGCAAGTTTATAGAGCTGTGAACATCTAAGATGATCAAATGTGCATGTGTGTCACAGTAGGAGAATGGCTGAGCTACCATGGAGTAACATTAAGTAAATCGTCCTAATAATGCAGAGGGTACAAAATTTAAATCTCTTCTTAAAGCTAAAAAGCAGCAAGATTGGTAGAGAGTTAGATCACCTTGCGATCATTTACCACCCACTGTCTTCCAAATACACCCCTTCCCTTCCCCTATCTGACTCCATCTGTCCATCATCCCCCTTCTCACCTGGTTCCACCTATTGCCTATCAATCCCTGCCTCACCCCTCTCTTCTCTCCTCTTTATACTGGTTATCTCCCCACTATGCCCCCAGTCCTGATGCAGGGTCTCAATGTAAAATGTCGACTATCCCTTTGTCACCATAGATGCTGCCTGGCCCACTGAATTCCTCCAGCCGTTTGTGTTTTGTACCTTGAGATGGTCCCTGAGGAGGGTATTGGAGTATTTTGCAAGAGAAGAAAATCATGAGGCTGATGATGATGCTTTTAAATGAAACCATATTAAATTTGTTGATGTTGAGTCTTTTTTAGATCTCAATTTTGAATGTCACTTGACACAATGGAGCAGTATTGGACTCTTGATTGTAATGATGGTACATGGAAACATAAAGATAGCATGGTTGTAGAATTATTGTATATCATAGGCCTTTGTACATTTAGGGAGAAATAAATATCATTGAGTTTGCTGTATATCAGAGGAAATGCGAATGCAGCGTATTCTGTATGAAATGTATATTTAATAGATTCTGGTATATAATGAATGCTGTTTCTTTCAGAAATATTATTGAGATTACAATATATATCAAAGAGCATGCTGTATCACACATATCATGAAAGATTGCTATATATTGCAGGGATTGCTTCATAGAAAACAATGTTATAGATCAAGAGATTGCTGTGTATTAAAGAGAATATTATGTGCCAGGGAAACTCTTCAATATTAGATGGAATACTGAATATTGTGAACAAATAGTGCATTTCAGATAATGTCATATAATAGAAAGATTACTGTATATCACAAAAAATACTATGTATTCAAGGAACTGGTGCATTTTAGAGAATGCTATATATCAAAAAAATGCTCTTTATGGAAGGAACTTTGTCCCTTAGATTTTGCTTGCTGCAAAAATTACGCAAAGTACTCTATTTCACTGAATCACTGATTATGT
>JAUZTB010000033.1:30684271-30707694 GCA_034780895.1 Rhynchobatus australiae | reverse complement strand
ATCTTGATTTTCTGAAATCCCCACCGTCACCAAACCAGTCTTCAGCCAGTTCAATTCACTCCATATTATTTCATGAAATGGTTGAATGCACCGGATGCAGCAAATCTATCGCACCAGGTAACATCATGACTAAAGTCTTGAGCTCCAGACCCAGCTACAGCTCTGGCAAATAGTTCCAGCTACAACACTGGTATCTACCTTTCAAATTGGAAAATGCTTCCTTGTGTCCAAAAAGGCAGAATAAATTCAGTCAGTGCAATTACTATCCCATCAATCTACCATCAGTTCTCAGTGAAATGATGGAAGATGCTGCTCATAGTACAATCAAGTGGTACTTATCAATAACCTGGTCATCAGTGTACGGTTTGGATCTTGCCAAGATCACTTATCTCTGGGCATGGTTGTAGCCTTGATAAAGGGCTGAATAAAGAAGAGAGTGACTGGCTTTGACAGCGAGGCAACACTTGACTGATTACGGCATCAAGGAGCCATAGTGGAATTGAAGTCAGTGAGAATCAGAAGGAAAATTCTCCACTGGTTAGAGCCATATATAACAGAAGGGAATGTTTGTGGTTGTTGGAGGTTAGTCATCTTGGCTGAGATTCAGCAACAGTTCCTAAGGACAGCATACTGGCCCAAACCATCTTCAGCTGATTCATTAATGGCCTTCTTTCCATCCTAAATTCAGAAGTGGGATGTTTGCTGATAATAGTATAGTGTTCGTTTCCATTCACAACTTCTCTGATACTACTGTGATACATACCCTCATGCAATAAGACTAGTATAGCATTCCTACTTACATGTGATGAGCAGTAAACAACACTTCTGTTATTTATCATTGCAGGGCAATGGCCATCTCCAAGAAGCAGATGTTTAACTACTTCTCCTTAACACTCAATGGCATTACCATCCTCAGGTCTAACACCATCAATATTATGGAGATCACTGTTTATCAGAAATTCAGCTAGCTCAGCCAAATAAGTACAACAGTTATAGGTGCACACTAGGAGTTGGGTACTTACCTCCTGTTTTCCCAAAGCTTTTTTCCATTTAAAGGAATGTGATGGAATACTATCCTGACACTGGAATAATGCTCAGGAAACTCAGCACCATCTGAGTTAAAGCAAACCCCTGGATTCACACCCCATCCACATATTAAACTTTCAGTTCCAACAGCAATTAATGCTGTGTTTGATCTTACACAAGTGTTTGATCTCCATGTTACTGCAGCAAGTTGCCAAGGGTTCTAATGTTTCTGTTACCAACCCTTAATTGTTTCAAAATCTTGGAACGCACCTAACAGGAACATAACATTATCTTCACCAAATGATCTGTAGAGGTTTGTGAAGACTATTCACCAACACCTCCAAAAGGAGAATTAGCTTTGAGCAATAAAAGTTGGTCTTGCATTGATGTACAAGTTCCATGATTAAAAACAAATAATTTCAAAACATGCCATTGATCTCACCATGGACTGGTAATAGGGATAGACTACATGCATGGAGTCTCCATGACAAATTAGGAACATATTGTAGTTAAATCTGGAAATGGTTGGCAGAGAAGAGTTGGGCTGAAGGGCCTGTTTCTGTGCTGTATAATTCTATGACTTTATGACTCCATAAGTCATTAGCTAAGGATGTCAAAACATACAAGGATGTCTTCAAGGGTAAGGTACACCATTATTATCAAACTGCTTTGGATATAACATTTTCACAAGATTCATTCACAATGGATGCTATAGCAGGGTGAAGTCAAGCTTCCTGCTGTCAAACTAATGAAATCCAAGAGTTCTTGATTAATCTCAATTGCTGATTTCTTTTAATGTTTTCCCTCTTTGGGATGCTGGTGTTGCTGGCAAGACTTGTATTTATTGCCCGTCTGTGGTGGTGAGTCATCTTGAACAGCTTGAGGCTTTCTAGTAAAGATACTCCCAGTTTGCTGTTGGGTTAGGGAGTTCTATGATTTGGATCAACAACATTAAAAGAATGGCAATGTATTTCCACGTCAGGATAATGTGCAACTTGGAGGGGATATGCAGGTTGTGGTGTTCCCATGCACATGGTCCCAGTGTCTTTCTTGGTGAAGTCACAAGTTTTGGAGGTGCTATCAGAGCAGCCTGGGGAAGCAACTACAATGCATTTTGTACATGGTACACCCTGCAATCATGGTGTGCCAGTGATGGAGAGAATAAATGTTTAGGGTTCTGAATAAGATACCAATCAAATGGGCTACTTTGTCCTGAGTAAGGGATATCACATAACAGAAGCTGATGAAAGCCCTTTCAAAACATTTAACATAGAACTCATTAGATTGAAGTGCTGTGGCTGTTGTGGCATAGGTAAAGGTAAATGATGTTTTACTTACGGTGATATGAGACTTAATTTTACAACACGTTTTGGCATAACTATGATGATGTTATTATTCTAACTGTGAAATTTATCTATTATGGCCAAGTATTCCAAATGTGAAACCATAGCCTGACTATTCTCCAAATCTGAGATGACCAGTTCTCGACTTTGTGAATGATAAAACTGCATATCATTGAGTCTCAAGAGATATGGATCTATCACGCAGAATGAACAAACTTCCATCAATAGACCATTTTTAGCTTCAGCAATATGTCTTAAAATATTTCACAGACATTGATTAACTTTTCATTGTGGTTCCCAATGTACTGCTGGGAAAAATTGTGGCTATTATAAAATCAAATGAAAAGAAAGAAAGAAATAGAAATAATTCATTGTCTTTAATTTCATAGCTACTCAAGGTAGTTATAATGCAGCATCCTACCACCACATTCATCTTCACAAGATCCCAAAGTGGTTGGATTAAAGAAGTATCTTCAACCCATTTGATTTCATCTTTCCACACTGGCAGCATTATTGCCATTCCGAGGTTGACTGAGCAAAATGATTATAATTACCATATTCATTTGATCAGGAAGCATGGGTCATGGTCTAATGTTTCATCTAAATATAATACCTCCAGAAGTACAACAGGCTCTTAGTACTGTAAATAACTGTCAGCCTGTTATTATCAACTGAAATTCCATTGAAGGACTTAAATACAAAATCACCTAACACGGAGACAGAAGTGCAAGGAACTAATAAGAAGCCCACTACAAAAATGTCAGTATTACATCATGAAACTGCTGATTGTTGAAATTTATTAGGAAAGTACATCTTTGAGAAAAAGCAATCATTTAATGCATAAAGTCACAATCCATTAATTGTTCCATTTAGAAGCAGCAAATAGTCAGGAGATGTCTGAAGGGTTCTTGTCCTTGAGAAAAATTGTGCTGGGAAGCTCATCAGTGATCATATAATTTTTATACATTATGTAATCATTGACCTGCAGCCTCCATCCAGGACTTCTGACTGATCATACCTTCGGACTGCAATATCAGCTCTACATGCAACAATGCCTTGCACCATTAACTGGAGCACTTTTACCTGTTTGACCTGAGCTGATCAGTTTTGCTCTTTTATAGATACCATTAGAATCACCAGGCTATTTCGGTTAACACTAGTGGTCCAGCAATTTTGAATTATGGAATTCTGTAGTGTAGAGAGAAGCTGTTTGATTTGTTGCACCTAATCTCCCTGAAAGAGTTGCCCACTTGCTTCGCCTTGTTTGACTTTTCAAATACCAATCCCCATTTGCTAGAAAAGCTGTTGTAAAGTCTGTTTTGGTCACTCTCTCTGCTCGTGAATTTCACATCCGAACCAATCCTTTTTATATATTTTCCCCTTGCTTCTCCTTTTAATTTGGTTATCTTAAATGTATGCACCTAGTTACTTACTGATTGAATAGTGGCAATAGCTTTCTCTGATTTATTTCAATTGTAATACCTTATAATTCTGAGTACTCTATTAGATATTCTTTGTTCTTCCAATAAGACAGATGTGTGTACACAATGAAGAGATCAGTTCATTGGGAAGCCTGCACTTGCTGTCAAAGACCATGGAAGAGTGCGGTATCAACTTAGCATAGGTTTTGCTTAGGTCTAGGGGCTCCCCATGGAAGTGGTGGACAATTCTTTTCATGTACTTGTGGACCGAACTATCATGTATAGTTCGATATCTCAGTTTCTAATGCAGCACAGCCAGCAGCCACCCGATGCCTGAAGACTGCTGTGGAAGCTTGAACTGCTGACATCACAGTTGAAGATTACAGTTCCCAGAGGTTCTGTTGGATATCGCAGCAGGCCTCTAATCTGTCCTTCAGTAGATTACTCCAACCTTGAGCACACTTATACCCAGCAAACATGGCAGAAAGAACATGCTACCCACTAACTACCTACTTCCCTTGCCCTGTCCAACACCTCCTGCCCTAAATGTGGGAAAGTCTGCGGTCCCACATTGGCTTTGGCAGCCACCTCAGAACCTACAAAACTGGAGTGGAAGCAGCTAATGCTTATTCCTAAGGGACTATCCAAAACGAAAAAGGTTACGTAGACTACTGAGCATGTATCTCAGGGAAGTAGCAGTGGTTCCATAAAGCACAAACCTGATGGCTTCTCTCAGACCTACCACTCTGCCAGTGCCCTTGCTGATGCTTGTCAGCCGACCAGCCTGTGTCTGCTGCCATCCATGCTGAGGTCATGCAGTCTGCAACCAGACCTTCTTGACCCAGGGCAGCTCAAGGTTGTTCTCAAAGTGAAACTGCAGCAGACTCTACTGAAAACAGTGGTAGCATTGTGTAGAAATATGGGTTTAGGCAACACCAAATGGAAGACAGCCAGTAAGGGATTGCACATGGTTGATTGTTGGCTTTTATGCGCAATGCTGCATGATTTAATCTATAATTTTGACTTGGAATATCTAGTTTGTAGTGCTTTTTATTTAGTGGGCAAGTGGATGTTGTGATGCTTAACGGCAGAGCAAAATAATATGATGGACTATTGCCGAATGGGAAATTAGGATTGTTGCTACTAGTATCTCACATGGGTTAATTTCTTACCACTGCTTGAGGAGAAAGAGGTAACGTTGGTTGTTTTCTCCCTTTGTGCTCCTCCTCAAGATCTAGCTCCAGCATAGGTACTGGAAAAGGCTATCCCTTTATCATGGTAAGATCATCTATGACTAGGCCACAGTGAAGTCTGGACATCCCTTCTCCTGAGGACTGCAGGGCTCCTCCAGAGCATTGTTTAAGTATAACAATGATCTGCTGTATCAAGACTTGTGTGGCAGCACGGAATGCCGTGTTGTCAGCAGATTGTCCTTGTCACTCCTTAGTCATTCTTCGGTTTACTCCAGGATCATTCTGTAGCTGGCACCGCAATCATTGCAGGACAAATTCATCATGCCTGCTCTCAGGATACCTGCATAATTTACTGTCTGCAGTTATACACAATTTAGACATTGAGGGAGGGGAATCCCTGTTGGTTCCAACATAGAGCAGATTAGACACTTGGCACTTGCAAATAATCTGCATGTCATGAAAACCACAGCCTGCACCACAGAGTAAGCCTGCAATCCTAGTAACAACGTGTGCTGGCTCCTTCTGCTATTCTAAAAGAACATGTGATATATTTAGCCCTCTTTGAACAGGGAATTTATGCAATCTCCCATAAACAATAGTGAATGTCAGCTTCTTCCTGAAGCATAAAATTGCTTGGAGGTTGAAGGCATCCTATGCATTGCTCTTCAGTAAGGTTTCAGTAGGATGAATTTTCAGTAGTTTGAATATCCTGAAAGTTCTCCTCTCCTTCTCCTTCTTCTTGCAGCCTTGTTCTCTCAGTCCAAGGGAAATGCCTACAAAATGCACCCGTGTCTAGGAGCAACTGGTTTGTGGAGAAGCTTCGAAGTGAACAGAACACCCTTCAGCATCTGCCACTCTACTCTCTGTGAGCTATATAACAAAGCAGCTTTAGAAACCAGCAGCCACTGTAATTGTAGCAATAGTCAGAAGAATACAGCCTGCAACCAACCTGGATTCAGCAGAAGATCCCTTTAAACTAAACTTTTTCAGGGTTTCTCCTGCTGCAAAATGTAGGTTCAAGTTTAAGGGGCATTAACTGGAATGATGAAATCCAAAATGTCACATTAAGAATCCCAATTTCTAACTGACCCTCTTTATGTTTACTCTATAAAGAACACATTCCTGAGATTAAGCTTGTAAATCTAAATGTCCAATGGGATGATTGGATTGTTATACACCTGCTGGTGGTTTACAATGCTCCAGGATATGTAGCTAATGGAACTTGGAGTTATTCAATCTTGCATAGTAAAACCTATGGGTTAGATGAGGAACATGAAAAGACTTAAGAAGGTCAGAATAACAGGCTCTGTCGAGAGGTTTGTTAAATATTCTGTTGTTCTGTTTGATTATCCTCAGCAATCAAAAAGTGCTTTACGTAATACTTGCTCTCAGAGAATTATATTCATGGTGTACATTTTAGAGTAGATTATATGTGATCTGTGAAAGGTGGTGTTGGTGGCACCAGTTGCTTTTCTCTCCCCATGCTTTCTTATGTACTTGAGGCATTTTTTATACCCATTTAATTCCATTACTCTGAAGGAGATACTTTGGCTGTTATGCGTTAACATATGGCAGGTGATACATGTACTGAATGCAAAAGAAACTGAGCCTTAAATTTGAAAAAAAGTTTAAGGTCTGGCCTTTTTGAAGAATGAAAAGCGTCTCAATTGGCCACTGAACCATGCTCTGGAAGCTTGACTGTTTCCTAGTGAAGTCTAATTCGTGAATCATTTCATCTTTCTTGAATGGAGCCTGATTATTTGGCTGTTTGCAGGCTTCTATCCTTTTCATGTTGCACAAAAAAGGAAGGATGTTAATCTGAACAGTGTTAAAAAATAGCCCTGGCTGTCCATTGTACTTACTGCTTCTCTAAGCATGCCTAATAGGTGCTATGTGGATTCAAACAATGAAAATAAACAGCATTGTTAGTGCTCGGAGGTTCTGCAGAGATGTAACCATGGATATCGGGAAGCGAAAAAAAAATGAGTCTGTGTTGCATTCGTCAAAATGAAATTTTTATCAGGCAAACTTCATGGGTTCGAACTGTATGTCTGCTACCTTTTCAAAATGCTTTTTTATTTGCACAGTGGAGCAGAAATTTAGTTTGCTTTTACCACATGTTGATCCATAGATGCACACATATATGCATGCAGGCCCTTGAATCCTCTCATCATTGGGAAGCAGATTTCCTTACTTACAGATCTTTCCTGCTTTTTAACCATGAGTATCTGCTATCAGCCACTCCACATGCTCGACTCACAACTTATAAAGTGAACGTTTTTACCTTAATTGTCTACTCTTTCCTCAGATTACACAGTTCGCTGAATTTACAGCCTAAATTACATACTGTCCCATCTTGTACTATGTTCTACATGCTTGTTGTGATAAGTATCCATTAACTTTCCACCAAAAATACATCAAGTTTAAACATTCGTGTTTAGTAGAACAATTTCCTCTTTTGGGCAACATAATGCCTCATATTGAAAGCACTGATTGCTCTGATGTCTTTGAGCACTGTCTGGAAGTGAGTTGTGAGTTTACAAGTAATAAAATATATTTGACAGTGAAATGCTCTGACACAAGCTTTCTGTCAGCTTAAATTGAAAACAATTAACATGAATTATTTGGGAATAGTGATGACTTAGACAGTAATATTTGGATAAAACTATAACTCTTATGAAGGTTTTGTTACGTTATGATTTCATCAGAACTGGTGTTTGCTGGTGACCATTCTTGGAAAAAATAAATTGGTGTGATGTGACCTGCCACTGCAGATCCCCACATTTAGAAGGAAAAAGTTTGCATTTATATAACAGTTTGTCACCAAACAATTCACAATTATGAACTTTTGAAGTATCATTACTATTGTTATGTAAGTAAACACTGAATCCGTACAAAGTCATTTTTGGTTAATGGAAAGATACCAAAACATTAAATGTGACAAAGAAACCACATTTTTTTTGGTTTGGCATATTTAAACTTTTATTAAATTCCTGCAACCTTAGGCTTTTGCAAAGAAAGGAGAACAACACCCTTCATGCAACAATCATTTCGGAATGCTTGTTTAAAGTAGAAAGACATAAAAGTGTTTTGACCCTCTTTGTCTTGTGAGTATGATCTGTGGTCTTATCCAACAATTTATTGGAATTAATTTGCTGACTATTTCTACCCAACAAAATATGATCTCATTGGCCTTTTTAATGCTAATAATGCTACGGTTTGAATTTGCCCAGGGGTAGATGAATGTTGCTCAAACACAAATATGCCATAAACAGTAGCAGGGGCAGGAGGTGAACTCTAACCTTCCACACTATGTGCATACATAACCTTCAAAAGATAATAAATTGCCATATGCTATATTGAATAGGGAAGTGTCATTCAATTAGTGACAGATGCCAGTAGAGCACATGTTTTATATCAATGTGGATGGGGAATTAGTTGCTGTAGAAGTAGTAGAGTCAGTGTGGTGCTCACAATGTGCTGACTTGTGCTCACTTGTTGCACTACTATGTTTTTGTAACTGTGTGTTGATAATTTAGGTATTAATCACATCAGTTTTAGTATTAAACTGCTTTGTATTACTAAGAGTATCCCAAAACAAGGTGGTGCTAATGGAAGACAAAATGAATATATTTCATGGGTCTCAAATTTATTCCAGCCAGGTGATGTCTGCAATACAAAGAGATGGGTTAAGTGTTCTTCTGCCTCCATTTGGCCTTGTTCTGATAGTGCTTGCTTCTGTCTCCTTAACATTACCTTTTATGCTCTGATCTTTTGCTGACTGCTACAAAAGCCAACATTATTGCTTTAGGCCTGGCCTTTTCTTGGTTCATTCAGCTGGCCTCCATGTTTACACCTCCTTTGGAATGGACAAACTGAGTCCTGACCCACATCATCCAATATTCTATCACCCTTATCCTAGGAGTTCCACTAACTCCTCTTTTCTCAAGTGGGTCAACTTTAAAAAGTGTTACTTGTTCAAATTCCTCCTTGACTTTGTTTCCATCCTTATAACAAGGTGTGCATTCTTCATTCCTGATTTCCCTTTGTCTTGCTCTGGTCTATAAATAACCAAGTAACTGTACTTAGGTTTTTGGAAGTTCCTGTCAAGATCCCTACACCTTGTTTCTCTTCATTCATACTTCAAAAACTTCCTGTTTAACTGCGTCTTTGGCCTCCACAATATGCATGTGCTACCCTTTTGCTTTTGTCTTTGGCTTTTGCTGTTCTGCCCATCTCATGTTAAAACACTTTTACACACATCCTTCACAATGCAAATGCAACTACTTGGTCTGGGATTTAAAGTTGGTGGCTAACCAATAGCTCTTGCTACTGATCTTGAAGAAAGTTGCTCACAGTGATCAAGCAGTCTCTGTTGCACAAACTTCTCTCTTCCTGATAGCAGTAATTGTGGGACATCAGTTCATGGGAAACTCTGGTGTCAGGCAACAGTCTTATCATCAAGCCAACCGAATGGCCATTCATATTGAAGTACTCTCATAGACAGCAAACCAGTACGATGTTTAGCCAATATTTTCAACGTATTACAGAGCAAATAATAAAAATTCAAAACATACATGTCCAGGTAATAGATGGTATATCATAAGTAAACATCTAAAAATATTTTTGTTATTATAGTCTGTTGTACTCAGAGAATGCTTATCCTCATACTTAATATTTGTTTATTAAAGCCAGAATTTTTGAAGTAGTACTTATGGCTCGGTACAATATTTAAACAAAGTTTTCAGAATATTTTAGTTTCTGCATAAATAACTTTTTTCCCAGTTCATTACGGGGGAGCAGACTGCAGATCATTGTAGACTGTGTAGAAGTGGTGAATCACTGACAATAACTTTGGGATATTTGTATTTAACTACAAATCCTCTGAAATCAAACAAATGACAACAAAAACTGATTTTCACCATCAGTACAGCTACAAAATTTGGACTTAATTTTTTACTGTGCATGTCTAAAATTGTTCTACATAGGAGCCTCTTAAGATGGTCATTGATTTTGATGCAGAATCTGCACTCAGTCACTGTGATTAAAACCTCCATGGATCTTAGCCAGCAGTTCAGCAGCATTATTTTTCTAAGTAATACAGACCATAAAAATCTTGAGTTTTGTTTTAAGTAGGTCCCCCTCCCTTGAATAGACTGCTGCATATTGTTATACAGTCACAAAGATAATGGTAACTTTTGATACCCAGCACAGTGGCTATCAACTTTTCAGGACTGAGGCTAGACAGGCAATGGGGAAATCAGAGTCAAGTCTGATCGAATTCTTACCAAATATTCATTTATATTTCATTTTCCAGCTGGAAGTCTCTGATAGTGATTAGGAGTCAGAATTTTTCTCTGGTTTTGAGCTCAACTTTTAGTCTCCCTTATTTCTACCCTGGCTGAGATTGATAAGATCAACACATAAAGAGTGTTTCTACAGTTCCATATCACATTAACTCTCCAGTAATTATCAACTGGAGAAAAAGGGCTAATTTTCAAAAATGATTTCCTTTCAAAGGTACTTGGAATAAGTATTTTGGATACTGTTGAAAATGCTGCCAGTTTAAATAATTGTCATGATATTGATTTTTAAACAGGAGCTTTGCTGAAGAGAAGGCCTTCTTTATGCCATTATTGAGAGCAATGATTAACAGCAAATAAAATTCCATCAGAGGAGCTCTCTTTACCCCTTATACTTTATTTCCTGGAATTTTCTTCATAAGGGAAACATATTATCTATTGCGTTGGCTACCGTATACTTCTGGTAAAGACAAGTAAATACAGTTGACAAAGTTCATTTTCAATTTATCTTTATTGGAAAATGTCACAAAGACATCCCTTCATCAAAAAAGGGACATTTTATTTTAATATGGCATAAAAATCCTATTACAGTGTGCATAATCAATGAGAAATGTGATGAAAAGGGGCTTTGCGTCACTGTGTGGCTCTGATAATTTCAGCTTATGATTTACTCTATAGAGTCAATGTTAAATACTTTTTTCCAGGACATTGGCACTGGTTCAGTTTTTCATTAAAATCAGACCTTTTATTGTTTGTTTAAAAGACATGAAAGAGCTACATATTAATGTCACATGTCATATGGAGGCAGTTACCATAATATACACTTAAGTAACTAGTTTTAGTTTTCATCAGTTTAATATGTCTATTAACCTTACTGACATTCAGCTCAAAAGACCATATTTATCAGATAATTTTCCATCACTCTGTCCAACCCAAAAATCCTTTGGAACGGTTTGCTAGACTTAACTCCACTGTAGAAATCCCACAGCATTTCTTTCACTTGCTTTATATGATGCATCCTGAGTTTTGATGTCTGAGATTAACAGACTCCATGAATGGCAAACACATCAGTGCTCAGGCTGAGAAGACAGGCAAATAAAAAGCAAAAACTTCAAGTGCTTCCAATCTAAAATAACAACATAGATTGTTACATAAAGGAGGTGAGTCAGCATCTGTGGATTCAATAAATTAATTTTTCATGTGTGGCTCTTCACCAGCACTGAGAATAATACTCACTTGTTGCCTGCTCTTCCCCTTCCTACTATTGTACATATACAGTATATGTACAGAAATGCATGTGTTTAAGTGCATGCACTCACACTCAAATGCAAACACATACATGCAGACCTGCATAACATTGCAAACACACAAACAGGCATACGCACAGAGTAATTACTAATTCCTGCTACTCTTTAAGCAATGGGCAAATGCAAGATTTATTTTCAGAAGTGATTGGGAGCAATTACTCAATGCTGAGTAACTGCTGGCTCCCATCAATCAATGCTGAGTTATTTGTTCCCTTTTGAGGTGGGTTTTATATTAGTGTCTTAGAGCAGAGAGGAGAAAAATCTGCCGAGGTTCCTCGATACTACTTTCTATTCAAAGACTCCAGCTGGAGAGTGTACATGTTTAAATTGGCATCGTGGTCAACACAGGCATAAAGGGCCAAAGAGCCTGTTCCTGTGCTGTACTGTTTTATGTTCTTAAGACATGGACACAGTAATGGGTGATATTTAATGCCTTACCTGCGTTGCCTCCCACTGTTGATTAGCTTGCTGACATAATTGTGAAATCTCGCACAATTAAAATCAAACAGACAAGTTCTTTGGAAACCTTGTCTCTCCGAGGTTCTGTGTTTTTCAGAAGGGCAGGGAAAAACTGGAGAAAAGTATCAAAGACTAAAGGAATTTGAATTACCATCATTTATGATAGATCACAAGATTCTAAAGGAAATACAATCCTGAGTCCAAATATGTGTTTGTGAGCATGAGCATCTATCATGAGAAAAGGAATAAATCAGACAACCATGAACTTTTTTTTGATTAAGAATGCCAGATGAAGGACAAGGCTAGAACACCCAGATGAGATAAGATAGATACTAACCATGAGAACAGTGGTTATAGTACAACTCCAGTATGGACATGTCTCTGGGATGGGGGTGTAGGGAATAAATCAACTGATAAAGTAAAGGATAGTGAATCAAGAAGTGAGAAATAACAAAGATAACTGAAAGCTTATTGAAAAGATGAGTATGAACAAGTTTTTGAAAAGTGGAGCCAAGAAATTGAAGGATTTAAGAGGGTAAAGACCTAGTTATCTGAATGCTTTGAGCTGATGTTGGCACCAAAAGAGGGTGGGATGCACAGATCATTAGAGTTACAAATTCAGGAGTCTGAGTGGCCAAGGAGGTTGTGGTAGTAGGCAATGAGACTGATGAAGGTTGTCGACATAGCAGAGGTGAGGTTATAGAAGATTTAGAGAACAAAGCTGAATAGTGCAAGCTCAACATTCCTAATTTTAACCTGCCACTCCACAACACCCCCACTATGCTATTATTTGAATGGGCCTTTAAGTATTTGAAATCACTTGTAGCAGCCCATTGATGATTTTATGATGGAGCAATGGAGATTAGTTCAGTAAAGGATACAGGCAATAATGCTTTGGACAGGTTGGAACTCTCACTAAATTCATCGCTTATTTCAATGTTTATTGTGTGCTTTGTGCTGTTCAAAATGATTGCTACTTTTAAAACATTGCAGGAGTGATTGTATTTCAAGAGGAATTCTTTGTCCATGAACTACTGTCGGATATTGTGACTGCTTAATGATCACTGCATCAATTTAAGTTCTTTTCTTTGCAATGGCGGGTGGAGACTTGGCCAGCAAGGAGGATGTTGGGCGAGATTAAAGGAGAACATTAACATGGGGAAGAAAGAATATACAGATCATGAGAAGGACAGATCAAGTAAAACCAATTGATAGAAGCCTGTCTTAGATTTTTCAAAACCTGTAGCTGGTATAAAGAAAGGAAGATTTATTAATATAAGGAGTTTCACAGTTCTACAATCCCATGAAATAATTAATTGAAGTAGGCCACAGGATGATTTTTTTTATTTGAATAGTGAGAATACAGTTAGGAGGAAGTGGAGCTAACACTTAAATTGTTTCCGATTATTACCAACCTTGGGGGAATTAATAAAGGAGAACAAAAAAAAGAGTTTCAGTGACTTGAGAAGCTGGAAGTTAGAACCAAGAGAAGAATTAGACAAAGAATGTAAAAAGTATTTTATGTCCTACCCATATAGTAACACAAGAGGTGCTCAGAAAACTTCTCCAGATGTGGCACAGTATTTCTGTAATACATAGCAATGTTGCAGAAATAAATCAAACAAAATTAGTTATTTCACAACTGTCATTATTCCTGCAATGCTATTTTTCATATGTGGACTTGAACATTAGAGTCGTGGGCTAATAGTTGATCAGGAAATTAGTAGTGCTTTGATTAGCACTGTACTGCTTTTGCATTCAATACCTTCCAGATTCACAATTTGTGTTGCAAAGGGAAGTCAGTCACTGTAAGTAGCTATCCTCGCTTTAGTTATCTTTAGAGAATTAATAAAAATTTGAAAAATCCCTGAGTTTCACTTCTTCACAGTAGAGAGGGTAGAAGGAGGAGTCAGTTTGCTGAGGCTCCACCACTAAGGAACTAAAGCCTCAGTGAGTGTACGACCACTTAAAATAATTTTAGCAAATAAGTAGCAGGACAGAAGTTTGTTCTTTCAGATTCCAGGCATGCACATTAATGCTAATGAGGCCTTTTCTCAGTCTACATTAGAGAATGAATGCAGCAGCACCTGCCCCTCACGGGCAGGAGAGGGGGAGGGGAGAGGAAGAGCCATTGACTGCCGGTTATAAAACGTCCCTCGAAGCAGCAGCTTCCCTTTTCATTCAGTAGCTTTTTGCAAATCCTACCAGGAAGTGAAAGTCTTCTTCAGTGACAAAAAGAATCATATTGACTGTGATGTAAGTTTAATTGAAGTGAATTCTTGATGTGATCAAATCTTTGTTTGTGCCCTGGCTGGTCTCAATATTCAGTCCAGGATAGGGAATGAAAGTAATAAAACTTACTCCACATCAGTTTCTGTCCGTGTAAATTTCCACTTCCTGACAGAGAGAGAGGTAGGTGGGGGATTCACCCTAAGCAAGGCAAGTGCTAGTAGGTTTAAAAACAGTAAACTGAGGTGAACACTCAGTTATATCTCCAGCACCCTCTTCCCCTGCTGGAGAAATACGGATAACCTTGCTAGGGATTGGCCATTTACTTGAAGAATCAAATCTGTGACCCTTTCTCTTTAATTAGCTTCCCATTTCCTATCACATACTTTTCATCTCAACTCTCTTTTAAATGGCCTCCCTTTGGTTGAGAATGAAGGCATTTGGGCATCAGGTGAGGACAGGTTAATCTGTTGTGTTACCACACAAGGCTGAATTTGCCAGTGGCACTCATTATCACTTCTCAGATAGGTGAATGCTCCTTTGGGTGAGATATTGAAAAGAAGCTGTTACCTGTGGAACTGCCCCCTTGAATGAATCAGCACATTCAGGGGAGGAGAGAGAGCTGGGAGGAAACAAAAAAACAATCACTCAAAATGTCCATTGTGCACACTAATACTGGACAAATACCAAAATTCAAGCCGATCTGGTTTGAATTCCAAACTGCATTTCTGAAATACAATGGGCAGTTTGTCTCCGGTACAAACACAGGCTTGTTTGAAGATTCTTTGTGAACTCTGTTCAGTGGCATCCTACCTGATGGTTATCTGCTTCAGAAAACAGTAACTTGTAGCACAGATATACTTGCTATGTGTGAGAGCTGGATTTTTAATTCTCAATGTGGATCAGGGAAAATGCCAATGATGTTGGTCTATGGTAGGCGCAACGACCTAATTTGACATTTAAATGCTTATTAAACCACTAAGCTGCTATATCAACTTTGGCCTACATGGTAAATCAAGACTGTATCTCTCAGCTAGAAAGTGATTCTCTGAACCCAGGGATGACTTTTAGTTTAAGGTCTCTGAGACATAAAATTAGCACGGGTAAATGTGCTTAACCCTTAAGGAGCAAACTCTCTTTCTTCCTCTCAATGTAAGCAGAGATGTGAATTTAATAAAACTTTTGACTAGATGTATATAGTAAAATTATGAAACTATTTTCAGAATACATAGTGTTTGTATTGTTTACGTAATTGCATGGAAACATCACACTGAGTAATTAAAAAATCCTTAAGTTATTACAATATATCAAAGTCAAGCTGGGGCATCATGTAAGATAACATGACACTTATTTCTTCTTTAGATTGAAATTTAAGTTAGCCAGAGTTTGAATATTGCAGAAACCTTGGGTGCTGTATCCTTTGGTTCATCATACAGGAATATACTTTTCATTTAGGCTTTGATTCAAACAATTTTAAGTATGTGAACATTGGGAGGAGATGTAATAATAATATGGGTAAAAATAAACTAATACAATCTCAATATCCAGATCCTACTGGTATAAATACCAGACATAATCTACTTAGGATCTGACCTTCAAAGACCACTTGTAAGTTTGCCATTTATTAGGTATAAGCTCTCAATGCTGGTGAAGAACATTGGGGATTCAAGAGATGGGAGAAGAATAAATATCATCTGTATCTTTGAATTCACAAGATGCATTATTTTTGTCTTCTAGTTAACCAGAACAGAATATTCAATGAACCAAAAATAAGGAGTCGCAGTACCCTAATTCTTCATGAATACATAGTGGCTGTATTATTTAGTACAAAAATGATTGCAACCATGTTCTTCCCATGTAGGATATATAATGGTGGTGTTATTCCACATGAATCAAATGGTGTTGTGTCATTGTCTGGAATGTATAATATGTTCTATATAGCATTTATTGGGAGCACCATTCTATAGAATGCAAAGTGGTTGTGTTATTTAGCAGGGAATACATTCCAATTTTGTAATATTATTTCATATGGAATGCATAGAAGTTAGATTACTTATGTTGATAATTATCATTCCCTGTTGAATAATTTGCCACTGTGTTCTATCATTTGGTTATTATTGCTGCTTGTGGTCTTGGATATGTCCAAAGAATTGGTAAATCCCTTCATCTGTCCTTACCATAACAACTGCTACTGTTGCAAGAAATTGTTACAGAAGATAATAAAGAAATACAAAAAACAATTTAACTTTAGGAATAATCCAAAAATCCTCTGCACCTGCCTTGGCTATAAATTGATATTCATCTTTAATTGGCTAGTAATATAGGAAAGTGTAAAAATACATATTTGTGAAAGGCACAGTAGATATGATAAGGTACATCAATTTGTTTTTGCAAGAGAAACTATATATGCAGATGTTTTCTGAAGCATAGAAATTTTGGTCTGAAGTCCTTTTGCCAATTTGCATCTGGATGCACCTTAGCCCTTTAACTTGACCTATCCTCATCACTAGCTATTTGAAACATTTTCATAGAATCCACTGTTCCTCTATAGTTCTTCTTTGGTAGTCTTGTGGAATTGAGGCTGACTATAACAGAGTATTTTAACAATACATTGTTATGGTCTAATTAATGTTCAACTGATAAAAGGATTTGATATTAATGATTTTTGCCTTTGTGCATTGGGAATCCTTTTTACCTGTTTGATTCTGATTTAACAAGTAATATAAGAGTTTCATATTTCCCTTACCAAAATGTAATCTCTTCTTAATTGTGTTGAAATTAATTTCCCAATTACATGGCCATTTTGAAAAGTTTGTTACAGACCTTCTCAGTATTGACTAATATATTGTCACATGCAAAACAGGAAGTTATGACTTAGATTCCATTGTTCAATTGTGAACTATTAGTCCCAGCATTGATCCTTATCACTTTCCAATTTCAACATCTTTGAGCTTAATATCTTCCAGTTTGTTCTTTTACTATGCTTAGATCACATGGAGAAGGACTATCCATTTCACTTCTTTAATTTATTAATTTAAATACTTCCCACAGCTCTACCTACACTTGATATTGGTTCAACTGGAGTTTGTTCTCTGCACAGCCACTTCCAGTTGCAAAACCTCCAATTTCTCAAATATGTAGTATGGTCCCAACTGTAGAATTCTTTCCACAACTATTCAGCTTGCTAAGATTTTTTTTAGTTCTTTCTGTTAGCCTTATAGTGCAGTATTGCTAACGTTATTGAGAAAACCAGCTTTGAAGTCTTGTGCTCTAGTTTTATTTTCTCCAGCTCTCGCAATTTGTCAATTCTGCAGTCCTACTGTCAATTTTAATTCTTTTATGATTTGACCACAGGACGCTCAGCTAACATTCCCAGAGTTTGTATGCTCCTTGACATCTTTTACACTGTTGCAGATTTTAACGTATGCTTCACCATCTTAGAGTAGATCTTCCTTAAAGCTCTTTGAAAATCCTTTCAGCTGCATATTGCTTTCTTGTCCACTTCTTGCTTATGAAACAGTACATTCTCCAAATTTTCATTACCCACTTGTATTTATATCTGTATGTATAAAGCATATATAAAATATGATTTAGTGCTCATCTAAGGCCATTATTTTAAAAAGTTCAAAAGTTACAAATTAGTTTTCTCGCATTCTCAATTATTGAGTGATAGATACTGATGGCTTTTACTCACAAAGTTTTAGAGTTAGATGCATATGTTATTTGAAAGCTGTCAAACCGTGTTAAACATGACTGCACAGCCAAAAGCCCAGGCGGCCCTGATTCAACATGTATCCATGTCTAGAATGCATGTTTATAAAGTTCCAGGGAGCATCCAATTCCCACTTCACTTATATCAGCAAGACTTAACTCACTCATTAATCTAAATTCTTTTGCAACTTTAATCTACATGTTTAATTAATCATAAAATGAGGCAGTAAGTAATTTCAGCAATGTGTGGCTTGTTATCAGATGCATTTAATCACTCCACTGTGAGCTCATTTGGAAACACCTGAAGATGTCTAGAGTGGTTTGAATAAGCATAAATTATTCTTTGTCAGCTTACTTCAGTCCACTAGCAAAGGCAGCACCAGTTAGGATTACACTTAGTTCCAGAAATATGTAGAATGTCTGCAAACAGTAAGTGAAATGTCATACATCTTCTTCAGTTACTTTTAATTGTCTTTTATTTTAGAAAATTGTGTGTTCAGTCTGCAACCAACGAACACATAATCCCAACCACTCTTACAATGCATCACAGAGGGAATACTGCACTGTTGAAAATACTACTTTTTAGATGAGAATTCAAACTGAAGTTTTTACTTGTGGCTAAATCAAAGCCCTTTTTGAGGCTATGTAAATGCAACTTCTTTATTTTAGATGAATGTTCTTTTGTGTTTTATCTTCTTTGTGCCCCATCAATCTGTATCTTCAAGTAAAAATTTAATGGATGTTGTCCAACTTTCATATTTAATCAACATTCTGTGTAAGTGTGTGCTGAGTGACATAGTAGCCAAGCCCAACCTGTTCTTCCCACATACAGAACATTACAGTAAAACCCACTGAGAACTTTGGCTGTTTCTATGCCTTCACATCCTAGTCCAGAGTTCAGTTTGACAATTACACTGTCATCTTGTCTGACAAAAACCAAATCGGTACAAAATAGAAATTGAACCTCAATTGCTGTAATCTTATCAACTGAATCATCAAAGAGTTTTCTTTTTAATTGTTTCCTATTTTAGTTGGATTCAAATTCATGCTCATACAGTGAACCAATTTTAGGTTGTTATTTATGTCTATAAATAACTTGAATAATTTGGATCAGAAGTGAACTTGGGTCAGGGTTGTTCAGTTGAACTGGACTCAGTTCCTTCCTGTTATAAATAATGAACGAAATAATCATAGGCTTGCAGGTAGAATCACAGCAGTTCAATGTTGTTCCAGGTTTGTAGATGCGAAAAGAACAGAAAATAAAAACCCTAATTAATCTTTATCATGATTTTGCATGGCATTTATGTGTGCAACTTTCCTAGACATCAGACTGCATATTCCTTGATATCAATGTATTCTTCTAATACTAGGGGGCCATGAATTTAAGGTGAGAGGGGGAAGTTCAAAGGAGATAGGTGAGTCAAGGTTTTTTTTCATGCTGAGAGTGGTGAGTGCCTGGAATGTGCTACCAGGGTGGTAGTGGAGGCAAATACGATAGAGGTGTTACGATAGAGGCGTTACGATAGAGGCATTACGATAGAGGCTCTTAGATAGGCACAAGAATGTGCAGAGAATGGAAGGATATGGACATGGTGTAGGCAGAAGGGATTAGTTTACTTGGACGTATAATTAGCATGGCACAACATTGTGGGCTGAAGGGCCTGTTCCTGTGCTGTACTGTTCTATGTTCCAACATAACTAATTACAAAAGACCTAACCTAATAATTTTGCCATATGCTTAATTTTAATTTTGGGGATTATGATCTTGATCATGTGGGCTTCATAGTGCACATGTACTATATGCAGTCAAGAATGTTGAATAGTTTACTGCATATTACTTTGCACGCCCTGCTTGTTACTTCATTATAGGCTGAGATTCTACAGGGTACAGCATAGAGATAAAATCAGGAGTTGTGACATTATATGTGGCCAGCAGCAACTCTTAGTTTAATGTGCCAGTCCTTCCTGTCCACACTATTAGTGTGTGGACCAGTTGCTAGGGCAAGTATATATCTATACCTTGGTTTTCCCATACAATGAGTTCTATATCTCAGCTGTGCTCTCACAAATCTGCTGACTAATCAGCTGGCCAGTCAAGAAGGGTCACCACCCAACTCACTTACACTCACTAGTGGTAATCACCAAGTAATACTTAGGAACTGGCTGCCCACAGTTTAAGTCATGGCTTGGTGGGAAAACAGGGACAAAATCATTTCCTTCTACTGAAAAAAACATGAGCTTCTGCTCTGAGAGGTTTCCATATTCAAGGACAGGAGCAGGCTGTTGCTCAGAGTTTAAGCTGCCAGTAGTCAAATTGGTTAATGCTGTTGGGCAGCTTCCTTTGGCTACATTTCCACTTACCGCATTAGCCAAACTGACTCTTGTGTCGGTTTCAGCATTAATACTTACAGATGTCTGGGGAAGTAGAAGGGGAATGAGTTGTGGCTCAGAAATTAGAGTTTGCCTAATTTTCTTTTTTTGAAAATTGGCCACAATTTGCTCTGTCTGTCCAGTGACCTGATAAACGTCGTCTTACTAATCAAATAGAACAGTAGTTCCTTCTCCCTTATAAACGATTTCAGGTAAAAAATTATTCCATGTTCATCATTTTATTTTTGTTCCTTCCAAATATTTAATTTAACTGACATTTGAAATTTTAAAAATTGTGTAAATGAAGCCAGTATGTGATTAGGAACTACAATTGAAGTTTAATTGCTTCTTAATTATGTCTTTCATCAAGTATGTAAGAGATACCAATACATTAGTTCCTGAATGGTTTGAGTTATGTGAAAGGTACATGCATGCCTTGCTGAGGTTCTTTTCTCTCTCCTATCCCCATCACTTCCCAACTTCTCTCCTTGTTTCCCGAAAACACGCATTTCTCTTGGATATGATTCCATGAGTGTCTGCAGAATTCTGACCACTCCACTCAAGTTGTTCATTTTAACTATAGGCTTGGACAGTGAATATCATTTGTCTATTTGATGATGGAGATAGATAAGAGTCTGATCAAGATGACCACACATGTCTAAAAGGCTGACTGGAGAGGGTGAGGACTGGGAGATCAAACTAATTATTTTTTAACCCCCTGCTACCATGGATTAGATTCCAATCAGTTACCCTGTTGCAAACTAACAAATGTTATGTGCTGCACAGTTCTTGACTCACTAGGGTGTGTTTAGACAAGTGGAGGCCTAAAACATCTTCAGTTGAGGTGGAAATACAGATGACTTCAAAAAGTCACACACTAAAAACAGAAATAGTTGGATTCTTTTCTATTCCACTGCTGTCTATGTTGGATTTAAATGACTATTCATCTGAAAGCAATTTACTCCACAGCAAACAAGCTATTGACAGATACTTATGGGCTGACGGAAGAGTAATCAAAACAGGAGATAAGAGGTCACTATGCGGGGTTGGGCTTGGGCTGTGGTTATGATGGTCTTTCCTTCTTATACATTGAAGGTGTGAATATAATGTTAAGCAGAATGTGTAACAATAGTGATGCACCAGAAGGCAACAAATGTTGTGCTTAATTTATCTACCAATTGGCTTATCCCAATTACACATGTCACTATGGAGAGCCAGGCTTGACAAGTAGCAATGTAAGAAGCCTGAAAGCTGATAAGCTAGACATCTATACTCTGTCACGTTGCTCACTTTCATATCTAGACTTCACTTCTCAGCTGTCCATCGAACACTGCAGAGTCCAATTACCAGTAGAAGAATGCTAAATGGTTACTGTGGTATTGTAATATACATAGTGGAATTCCTTCTCTATTGGGAAAAGTCATTGGAAGAATAAATAGAATTATCAAAAGGAGAGTTTTCATAGCCTTAGTCTTTATCTTAAGGAATAAGTTTATATGGTGGTACTCTGCCAAAGGATTACCACTAAGTAGTCAATAGTAACTGTAGTTAACAAACCTGCAAAAGACATCTAAATGACCCCCTTCTCTAATTCGATTGACCCCTGCAGTTTAACTTGGTGAATTGGACACAGAAGTCACAAATCAGAACACTTGCAACAATCACCAGAAAGATGATGAGCAAGTGTAGTCAGAACAAGCTTGATTTTTTTGTATGGCCCGCAAGCATTGGTTTGAAGGTGATGTTTACAGAAGCAAAGCAGCACAGATTGTATCTCTTCTCAGGAACAGCCCTTTGACAGGATTTCACAGGGTAGAGTCATTGCCTGTTTTATAGCAGCATTTCTGCCACACTTTTTTACTATTAACACAGTTTAAAGGACCACTGCCATCAATAATTTCTAACTTGCAAGCCAAACCTTTTATAATCCATACCATCCATCTTATAAAGCTATATAACATTGTTGAGATAAATCTTTTGCCATTGCAGTTTTAGTTCTGGCCCTGTTATAACCATCAGATACACGGTGTCAGATGGGTTCTATGACACTGTGTCTCAAACTCAAAATTGCTGAATTGATGCCTCATTGTATAATCACAACAAAAAAAATCAAAACGGCATGAGATGAATTTATGTTGTGCAAGCTAATAAATGCCTCAAGTATAGCTGAAGCCTCTGTTGCTAAAGCTATTTATTGATGCTGATCAATACAAACCAATCTCTGGGCTCAATCACTGATCTGTGCTGAGGTAGCTGACTGTAGTCAATGTGCGAGTAACTTTGTTTCAATTCAGAAAAAGCTGGAAGTACACAGCATTTGTTAACCTTTTGGATGTCAGCCCTCTGTGAGACAAAGGGCCTAACCTGAGAAGTTAACCTGTTGTTTCTTTTTTTTAGCTGATGAAAACACTACTGCCAGCAGTAAATCAGCCAGGACCCCACTTCTTCATTGCTGTTCAGCAGCATCTGTAGGAAAATACCCAATGCTTGGATACTGAAGCATAATATCAAAGTCAGATGTGCTGCTTTTCCTATTGAAATAGCTTGCCAGTGTTCATGTTAAATCCACAGATTATGGATGACTATTAGATGACCTCACTGGAAACTGAATGATAGCTGTTAAGTCCTAATTTACTGTGGGCCAGTGCCCTCAAAATTAAGTTAGGAAATGAGGAAGTTGGGTCCAAAGCAGGGGAATAAGTGTTTCTATAAAAATCCTGCGGTGATCGCTATGTGCAATTCCAGATTCACTTATCTCAATCATTCTCTTAAGCAAAATATATTGAACAATTTTTACAGAGATTTACCTAGTCTGCTTTTGCTTCTGAAAATGAGAAAATATCCTCCCAGCCGTGAATTTAATAATAATAATAGCTGAGAAACTACTAATTACTCTCTGTACCTCCACAGCTGCCTAATGCAATGCATCACTTAAATTAATTAATGATTTCAATCATGAACTTTTTGAAAAATGTTACAATTCCTCTCATGTCTACAATGCAGTGACCTGGGAGTGTGAAATCTGTATTATGTAGCAAGTAACCAATTAATTGATTCGCAA
>JAUZTB010000033.1:30565208-30578562 GCA_034780895.1 Rhynchobatus australiae | reverse complement strand
GTAGTTTAATTTCTATTGTATACCAACTGTGATATTCATGTTCACAATAATGGGTTGCCCAGAACAGCAGACTGAACTCTTACTGTGGCCAAACTCATGCTATTTAGCTTTTTTATAGCTTTTTGCCTCTGTTCAAGCTTATATATTTGATCTCATCTGGTCTCTCCAAGCTTCTGCACCCTTTAGGATCTTTCAGCTGAATACCCAATGTGTTTTTTGTTTTCCCTGCCAAATGTGTTACCACACACTTATTCACTTTAAATTATACCATGTACCATCTGTCTATTCTGATAATCTATCTATGTTTTCCCTAAGCAAAAACCTGCATATGCTGGAAACTGGAAATATAAACAGAACATGCTGGAAATACTTTGCAGGTCAGGCAGCATCTGTGGGAAAGGAACAGCAGCAATTTCTGCCACTTCCAACATGATGACATCATGAGACACACCTTCCCCTCCTCTCCCCTTGTAGCATTCCAAAGAGATTGTTCCCTTCAGGAGACTCTGGATCAATTTTGCATCTCCACCACCATACATTTCCTCTTCTCATGGCACCTTCCCATGCAAACAGAGTGGATGCAAAATATGTTCCTTTTGTTTTTTCACTTTTTCCTTTGCACCACCCCGCAGCCTAAACACTTCTTCCATGTGAAGCAGAGTTTTATTCTACCCCTACAAATGTGATGTCCTCCACTTTGGAGAAACCAAGCACAGATTGGGTGACAATTTTCCGAAGTCCATATCTTCTATATGTCCGAAAAAACAAGTGTGGTCACAGCACTGATCCACGGGTCACACAACTTCAATCTCTTCCCCAACCTCACCAAAACACATTTCTCTCAATTATTTTTTGCATTCTGCTTATCAGCCAATTTTTTTTATCCCTTGCTATAATCACCCTGACAACATGAATTTTTGTGCAACACCTTGTCAAGACCCTGAATTTCTGAAACAAACACAGGAAATGCTGGAAATACTTAACAGGTCAAGTAGCATCTATAGAGCCAATGTTTCAGGTTCATGACCTTTCATCAAATGCTCCACCTCTAACTCACTGGCTGACAGAGTTCCGGCAATCAGTACACTATTTTTTAACACTTCTGATCTTTGCAGATGGAAACAATATTGAACTCGATACCAAGATGACAAAGTTTGTACAATGACAGCTCAAAGTCTTTCAATATACTGATTAATCTCTGTTAACATCTTTAGATAGATTACAATATTCGATCTGAGATTTGAATTTAATTTTATTTGCAGTTGAAGCTTTGCTTTCCCTATGTCTGATTTTAATTTTGTTTTATGTGAGTGAGCTGCCTGAGCCACATTAATATAAATGCTGCCTGATTGCAGCCTTTCGTAAAAACAAACCACTTCAACATTCACTTCACAGTAACTGCCTGAGAGGGATTGCATTCCAAGCTAAATCTTAGTTTAGTGTGAGTTGATGAATAAGAGAGATAAATATTAGATCAACAAAACTAGTAGCCTTAAAACTAAAAGATTTACATTTAAGATCCAACCACTGGTAGCTACTGGAACAAAATTCTGGCAATTGAAATAATGTGATGAGATTAAAAACACATTTTGTTGCATTTTTTAGTGGTTTGGTTGGCAATTGCACTGCTTAGAATGATACTGAGAGAGTCACCCATGGAAGATATCAAGTTTAATCCTTTATCTGTCCTCAGTTATCCGGCCTTTCTTGGAGTGTTGGTGATGGCCAAGTGATTGATATCAGTGTATCTAGGATAAGAAGAGAGAGGAAAGGTCATCCCTTAATCAGAAGCTAATCATTGCCCTGGCATTTTATACACATGAGTATTAGAAATAGAAAGTGACCTGATTTAGTTGAGGCACTTAATTCTTTTTGAAATAACTGATTAGCATGTGCCCAGATCAAACTTATGTAGCTGTGATTTTGGGTGTTATCTTTCGATGTTGTCCTTAATTTCTCAACAACATTTTGCACATTTGACAGTACCTTCATTCTCTCTCACCTCTCTTGTTCTTAATTCATTGTTCTTGTGTTTCTAAGTATTGCAACTCTACCTCATGCTTTGTTTACTGTCCCTGTGCTGTCACTTCCAGGCTCCGACTAATGACCTGTCCTTTGACCCTCTTCGCCTTCTGGTAAATGCAGAATCATGATGCCAGTTGTTGCAGTATGTTTCTGTTGCATACTGCAGTACTCAGCTCTACCAACCCCACAATCAGAACTGTAATCCTTATTCACTCTTCCATAGGGATTTAAATTAAATCATCTGGATATTTGCAGATGGGATGTCCTCCTGTGTGTTGCCACAATATGTAACAAAACTCAAAAGATGAGTTAGAGGGAATTAAAAATTGCCAATTCCTGATCACATCACATAATTGCTAAAATCGCAATCTGCTTTGAAATTAGTGACAAGATCAAAGATCTTCATGTAGGAAATCATTCCCTATGTTACCACAAGAAATCAGGGAAAAGAGAGGAAACGTAAACATAGACAAGACCTAAATTACATCAGTAAGTTTCTGAGATTTGGACGACCTCCAGTGTGCTTCTCAAAGCACTGGAATGCCACCAGCATATTGTCCATAAAATCATTTAAATTCACTGGAAGGATAAGTGAACCAATCACAGTGTCCTCTCCCAGGCCAACATCCTCAGTATTGAAGTCTTAGTTGCATTGAGTTACACTGTGCAGGCTATATCATTCATAGTCCCCATACCAGATTCAGACAATCAGTTCCAAATACTGTCATTTAAATAGATTATCAGGCAAAAGATTCATGAATGTTCTCAAAGATTCCGTAAGGAAATGTAACATACACACTGATTCCTGAGAATCTCTTGCACATGCAGTTCAAAGTGGACAAAGTGGACTTGGGATGGTTGAGAACCTCTGATCCATGAATCCAACACACACTTAAGCCCTACCTAAATGATGGACGTAATAATACTAACAACACTCATAACTACCCACCTACTGGCCCTGTCAGACATTGCGTGCTCCATCTGTCGAAGAATCTATGGTTCCCACATTGACATCATTAGACACCTCAGTATCCACAAAACCAGAGTGAAGCATGTCACCCTCAAACCTGGGGGATGGTTTAAGAAACATAGACAAGACCACAATCTCCATATATATTTGTACTTCTCTTGGCCACAGATGCACCTTATAGACTCCAGATGGCTGAAATAAATATGAGACTATCACCTTAAGATGTTACATCACTATTTGCCAGTTCAGAGTTCCTTTTTTTGTAAATTTGAATTTGAAAACCTCTGCTCCAAAAGTAGAGTCTCCTTCGAAGGGAGTGTGAATCAGAGAATCTGTGACTGTTTTGTCGCTCTCCTGAGTAATGACACAATGTTCTATCTTTACAGTTCTCTAATCCTCTTTCCTTGCAAAATGGTGACATTTATATATTGTGCTGAAATTGTTGCCAAAGCTTATTTATTGTCTTTTTCTCTTGTCACTTTTTTCACTCTTTTTTTCCCTGGAAGTATTTCTGATGGGTTGTTTTCCAGAGGTATCAGAAGCTCACTCAACTAGTTATCATATTGATCTTGTCAGCATGTCTCTGTATGCCACTCAACCAAGGCAATATCATGGCTGACCCCACCCTGTACTGATCCAACAATTTTGCTAGATAGTGATCAGTGATGGGAACTTTGGTTAATAAACCCTTTCTTTCCACAGCTCCTTGGTTCCCTATGCTCAGAGATCTATCAGTGAGTCCCAGATTTTAAAAGGCAGCCATTTCTCAACTTTGCTTACTAGATGATCCTATTGTTGCAGTAGAAACAGCCCAAATGTTGTACTTAACTGCAGACTGGCCACAGGCAAGGCCACATAATGAATAAACTTGGGATTTTGCACTTAACAGGAGATTACTTCCATCATTTATCTGAATATTGATTTTTACCTGCATTCAACAAGTGGAAAGGGGAAGCTAAAGGCAGTAACAAACTTTTGCTGGAAATAATGTGATAAATTTTCATGATTTATGACAGAGTCTAAAGCCAAAACTGAAGATTGTAAGATTGTGTCTGTCAATTATTCTGCATGTAGAAGTGTTAATGATTCTATAGAATTGCTTTTTATTTGCTTTTCAGTGACAGAACCACCTCAATTACACCAGGATTTGAATCACATAGCTTGATGATGTGAATCTCGATTTCAATAAAAATTTAGAATGTTCTGCAGAAGTGGCAACTTCTTTTTTTTAATTGCATTTCTCCCAAAAGGGAGATTTGGCAGGAATGGGACTGCATTTTTCAACTACTTTTCAAATCTTTTTTCACAGAGGGAGTGGAATGTATTGTGTACTCCTAACAATATGAGATGTATTAGGGAAGTCCGTATCTAATCAAAACATATTCGGTGCTTGTTATTTGACCTCTTCATGTTAACTATGCAAGGAATCCAGTAATAATTTTATTATTGCACCCTTGGGCCAAGATCTTGAAACTGTTTGGCCACAATGAAAGTCAGATTGCAAATAATTGTTTTTTTAACTCTTGGCAGCAATATAACTTCCAGTTTAATGACATCATCAGATTGGAGTTCCCTGGAATGTTACTTATTATTTGACTTACACCTTATAACCTAATTTGTGCAAAAAATTAACATTAGAAATATATAAAATAACGCATGATAAGGTTGCAAAATAGAGTGGCAAGCTCCATAGATTGTATTTTGAAATATTCTAAATTACGTAAAGAATTGTCTTTGTACCCATAAGTAATTATACTGGGAATTTATTCAAAATGGCAACATTTATAATTTCATTACACTTTGCAACTAGTGACCAGAGCAGTTCTTTCCATATCCTGTATTCGTGAAATCAAGGAATGAATTGTCACCACTTGAGAAGACAAATCATATAAAATACTTTTCTCATCTCATGCCTGCAACCTTAGTCTATCAGTACTTTTCTCTTTATTTTCTTAAGTGTTAATACTGATCATGAAATGCCATTGCATTAGGCCAGTTGTGTTTTGCTTATGTTCTCTTAGTTTAATGACTGAATCAGGTAAATTGTATTTTGCCTGTTGTTGAAGTAAGCCTTTGAATGGGACATTGCACATCCATTATTGTGTATCTGGCCTTTTGTAATATGATTGAATCATATTTAGACTGCAAACTTATGAATGTGTTGGGGCTTTTTTGCCATTATTGTCTGCATTGATTCCAGTATCAGTCTGTCAAAGTTTCTTGTATTTGTTTTCCTTCTCCATACAAAAGCACAATTCTTTTATGTTTCATTGCTGATATTAAAACGTGTCGTGACACATTCAAAGGATTCCATCCATCTCCAAAGGCTTGAACTTTCATTGAATTGAAGCATATCAGCAATGAAACGCATAAAAGAATTGTGCTTTTGCATAGAGAAGGAGAACAATTACTAGAAATTTTGACAGATCGATACTGGAATTAATGCAGACAATAATAGCAAAAAAGCCCCAACACACTCATAAGTTTGCAGGCTGAATATGAATCAAACGTATTACAAAAAGTTTCCTTCCACATTCTAAAGATGTAGGTGTAATTGGGCAGCATGGGGACATTGGGCCGGAGGAGCCTGGTACTGTGCTGTATAAATAAAGTTTTAAAGTTTAAAAACTCATCCCGAACACCACAACTGGTGCCAAACTTGTGGATTCTATCCCTGAACCTCTCAACCTCCATTTCCCATTACTCCTTTGAGACATCCTTAAAACTCATTTTGGTTATCTGCCCAAATATTTCCTTGTTGCTGAGTATTCAGTTCTGCCTGATAATGCTCATCTGAAGCACCTTGGCTGTTCTAGTACATTAAAGGCACCATAAAGATACAAGTTGCTATTAATTGTTATTAAGTTACATGTGACCTTCTTGTCAATACTTTTATTCCAATGGCAAACCCCTAGTGCCGACTCCCTTCCCCCACTCAAGTGTCTGGTTGAATTTCATACAGGGCTTTGGCTCATCACCTGGATTGCTCACAAAAGAGAAAATTTGTAATTCTAGTTCCTCCTGGTTGCCAGTTAGGGAAAAACATTGGCAGAAGCTGGGAATCAGACAGCGATCCAGACGGCACTGGCCTGTTTATCTGCAAAATAAATCTCATGTATTCCAACACCACTTTAGCAAAATGAAAAATTAATTTGCAGTAATTAACTGTCAGAAGCAACATTCAAAGAGTAACTGCCAAAAAACAATCTGATGGTATTCTGTGAGCCCCAATATGACCAAGGCTGGCTGATGATAAAGTTAATATTTGAGAAGGTGTAAACTGCACCGGTGCTGGGATGAATCGTGGAGAAATATAATCAAGGATAGAATATGTATGGGTTCTATTATAGCATTGTCTGGAAAATCACTGCAGCTTCTTTGTGGCATTATCACACCTCAATTAATACATTTAAAAAACTAGGACCTGAAAACTACCGTTACTGATAGGAACAGACAAATATTTAAGATATTTCTATTACATTCCTGTGTCTGTTATCCAATTTAAAATGGAATGGAAACACTTTCATCCAAGAGCAAACCAAGCAATACTACTGTTTGTGAAGCCAACATTTGTCTAACTAGCTATTATCTACAGTGGTAGCTGCTAATCTAAAAAAGTTAGTATTGAAGAGAAAGAAACTTCAAAGGAACTGTTCTATACTCCATTTGCCTTTATGTGGAGAAAAGAAGTTTATAAATATGCACAAGATAAATTCTGTGAAGACTGGAAATCTTCACAGTACTGTACTCCATGAGCTGTAAGCAGGGGCACATCTCAAGACAATCACCAGTTGTTACCGGAAGATCAATTCAGTAAACGACACCCTTACTGAAGCCTGGAGTCTGCTAGTTTTCCAGTGAAAAGAACTATCCGTCTTGCACTCTGATACATTATAACATTCAATATACGTGCTGAAGACCACACTCTCGCTTGGTTCAGCTGCCTCAAAAGCTCAGTGGGGAAATGTCATAGTTTTGGACCCTCCCACCATTGTACATTAAAACCAGTGTAAAATCCCTCATGCTGTATGCGGTAAATCATTTTAATGTAATATAATTTTAAAAGGAATATGTGCTATGGAGTGAGGCAACTTAGAGCACTATTTCCTAAGTCGATCTGTCTTATACAAGCTGGATTATATTTGACTATGTTGTATTTTGTCTTTACAAATCCTGTGATTAATGTTAAATTTTAGGAAACCAAATTGCTGGGACAGGGATAATAGCCAACTGGCTCTGATAAGTGGAAGAGCCAAATTAGAGGTTGATAATGGGTTAGGAAATTTGATTTTGTTTTAAGATATGGCATAATTTTCTTTGATAAGATTGAAAAGGAAATCCTTTGAACAAAAAGTAATTCCTTGGACTTTCCTTTAAGAGGCTGTTGTTAACGATGGTGTTGTTAGAACACTATGCCATGAGTAATTATAGAAAAGCCAATTCTACTTCACCAGCAAGGATCACCTTACACAATTATGAATTTTGAGGCCATTTTCAACCTTACATTATAAATAGATATTTGAACATTTTACTCTATACCAGAAGAATGGAATGATTAAGCTGGCAAACCTCGATATAACAACATTGGAATTTTCCTTCTGGCGATAACTTTCAGCATTTGGGTGATTGCATTACCTATCATACGTTCAGTTAAGTGGTTGTATATTACAATATATAATGGCTTCAATTGTTCTTGCTCCAGTGTTAAAATATTTTCCTTAAGTACCCATCATTCCCATTGTATCTCTCTTCAGAGATTTAAGTTGACTGGGTTTTAAAATACTTACTTAAGATAAAGCATGCTTAGATAATTGACATTGTTTTGACTAAAAGTATAGCAGTGAGAATTTAAGTATTTTCCTTCACTTGTGATGTATTGCTCTGTGGTGAATGAGTCCAGAACACTGGATATCTTTGATAAGAAATACTCTTTGAAATATTCTTATATTAAATCTCGATGCAATATATAAGGAGACAAGGGATGGACTTGAACAGTATCATTTTTGATAAACTGGTATCATATCTTGTTTAGACAATATTTGGATTATTGCATATTGCTCTGCTCATGTTATTACAAAACAGATAGGGAGGCACAGTTGAGGATACACATGAATGATATCAGAACAGCAAGGTTATACCTATCAGGAAAGTGTGAGTAGACTGACTCTCTTTTCTTTTGAAAAGAGAAGGCCAATGGGATGAACTAATAGTGATCTTTAAAATGTTCAAAGGTTTTGCTAGAGTAGTCACTGGGGGAGTGTTTCCATTTGTGGGAAGAGCAAATCTAGAAACCATCAGTAGGTAAGACTCCAAAAAACAAAAAGGGATTCAGAGGAAATTGATGTGCTTAGACGTTTGCACAGAAAATATTGAACTTGCTGGCATTGGGAGTGGAAGATGTGAATAATACAGATGCATTTCAAGGAAACTAAGTAAGCATGTGAGGGAGATTATTATAGTGGCTTCACTGATAGAGTTGGAAGAAGAAAAATAGGAAGAGGCTTATGTACAGTATAAACACCAGCATATAATGGTTGGGAAATGGCCTGATTCTTTGATGTTTTTTTCTGTAACATTCTTTGTAATTTCCCTTGGTTTATTATCAATATAGTCTATGTTGAAAACTACAATTTATACTGTTTGCTAATAGTAGTAATAAAAATAGATGTAAGTATAAAATTAAAGCACAGAGGAAAATCACGGATGCTTATTTGGGATTTTGGAAGATCTTCACAGAATCATAGAAGCCAAGTAAACTTATGACAGAGAAGGAGGTCTTTCAGCCTTCACTCCATACCCTTTGTTTCCTGGCACTATGCCAACTTCTGATCAAATGTGCCACTCTTCATTGAATCCTGTGGGTCTTTACTTCTTTGATCAGCCTACCATGTGGACCTTTTTAAATCTACGTCAAATGCAATGCCCTCATTGACCTTTATTGTTACTTTCTCAAAAACTTTAATCAGGTTAGTCAGACAAGAATAAAAATGGAAAATTCTGGAAATACTCAGCCGATCAGGCAGCATCTGTGGAGAGAGAAAAAGATCTTAAGGTCAATGACCTTCTAACATCTGCACTATTTGGCTTCTAGGTAGACTGGATCTCTCCTTAGCAAATCTATGTTGACTGCCCTTGATTAACTCAAGCACCTCTAAATAAATATTTATATTAGCCCTTAGAATTGATTTCAATGGTTGACAATCTATGAATTTAAACTAAGTGGCTTCTAATTACTGAACATCCCTTCACTTTTTTAAAGAACCGTGCAACATTAGAAATCTTCCAATCCTTTGGTCCCATTCCTGTAGCAATGAGAAATGATGGTCAGATCCTCAGTAATTTCCTCCCCTTCCTTCCTTTAACAGCCTGGAAGATGTTTCTATCAGAACTGGCAATTTTTTCTACTATAAAAGGTGCTAAACACCTGAACACTTCCTCATTTACTAGTTTATCCCATTCAGTATTTCACACTTGTCCAATTACATCATCGGCAACATGTCCTTTTAGAAAAAAGCCGCAAAGTATTAATTCATAGTCTTGCCCACATCCGTTGTCTCCCCACATGGACTATGCTTTTGGTCCGCAATAAACACTACTCTTTCATTAGTTACCCTCTTGCTCTTTATGTATTTATAAAACAGTTTTAGATTTCCTTTGGTTTTACTTGTCTGTTTTATTTGCATTCTCTGTACTTTCTTGATATCCCTTTTAATTGCATTCCTATACTTGCCTTACTCATTGAGCAGAATATTTTCCTATTTTACATTTTGTGTGCAATTACTTGCAACAATAGTGACTTAGTTCAGCAAATATTTGGACAATTGTTCAAGTAACATTGAAAGTTAAGGCCATTTTATTGTGACAGCAATCATGGGGCTATAATTATTGTCATCGTGACATGGGAGGTTAACAGCAGTTCATTGCAGTAAGGCCTAAAAGTGCTGTCATTTATATTGTGACATTAGAGATCCTATTCTTTCTGCCTTTTGGCGTTTCCTTTATTGCTTTTACATTTTACTTGTTTAAGATCTTGGAGAGTAACTGCATGTTGTCAATCAGCTGAACTTAAAGATGGCTTTCCTTGAATAAAGCATGCCATCAGTCTTTGGGACCATGAATACTTGGAAGTTCTAGATTGAAAAGATGTAATTTCTTGGATAAAAATTTTTAGCTGATTGGCCTCTTTTTTTTTCCTATTAATGAGTTCATGGAGCCTCTATAATTGTGATTCACAAAGTAAAACTCCAGATAAACTCCCTTCTGTTGACTTTTAATTGATGACTAGGGAATACCCTGAATGTTGTTATTTGGATGTGTGCATCAATTGTGACTCCATGCTCTATAAAAGAGATTGAATGATGATAATTATGGTGGTTGTGTAATATGTCTCCTCAAAGGCATGTTGCCTGGGCAAACCCATTGTAAACTGTACTTCTCTACTGGAGCAATGAGTCAAATGTGCATGTTGATTAACAACTTCTGCCTGTGAACGTGTGTGTTTGTGTGGATTGCTTTTCTGAATGTCTGCCAATAGATTTGAAAAACAGACCTTGACTATGTGCACACAATACACAAGTATTGTTTTTTGGCTGGCGCTCACTTCATATTGCAACACAACAATATACGCCTTACACATCACTTGCTTAGGGAAAGCAATACCTTAATTCTCTCAATACTGGGATAGAAGGAGGAGCTATATGATTTGGGTGCAATGGTGAAAGAACCTTCTGACCAGGATGTGCACTATGTGTAACATGAAACGTGCAGCAGAACAGCCAGCATTCACTTTAAGCTTACCGCATTCCTGCATGTTTATAAGGATTATCTGTCTTGGTTTACAGCCAATCCCTCCCCTCCTTTCTTTAATTGGACTTTTCAATGTTTAATCTTTTATGTCAATTCGAGCTCTTAAAGGTCCAGCAACTGCAGCCTGGACAATAAAGGTGTTTGTGGAATCTATACAACTCACTAATAATGTTAAATTACATGCAATTACTGGCTTTTAGATACTGGAATGCTTGTACATAACAATGATGTTGTTTTGCTGTGACATCTTTGCACTAGTTGGTTTATCAGAGGTCACTTTTACTTTACTCCAACGTGAATCAAGCTAAATCATCTTTGGCTGCATGCACAAAACATAGTCTAGAGTATTGGCTGTCCATTGCACCCACAATCCCATATTGGCCCATTCAGATCAATGAAATCTTAACATGTAGAGGTGAGCACAACCCATGGCTGATACCCTTGTACAGGCAGCCAAAGATGAATTTCTTTAACATGCTTTCACTTGAGTTTGTAATGACATGGTATCCTCAATGGTTGAACTCTTTGACTGAATATTACCCATTTGTCAAATACACCCCTCTCAGAATTCAATGCAGATGTGAACCAGGATTTATCTGGCAAAAGTAAACCAGCAGCAGTACAGACTAACATCTAGAATAATGGAATTCCAGGCTAAACATAGGTTTATCCCAGTAGAAGGGCATAAACCCCAGAGATTTTGTTAATGCATCACAGTCGTATAACTGAGCGACAACCACGATTGAACCTCTGCAACACGATGTAATTAATACTCTTTAATTAAAATACTTAAATAAAGGTAATTAAAAGATGTGTCTGCCTGTACCCATTATCTCTGGTTAGAAATTATCCCAAGATGTCTGTACTTGTTTGTGCTTTGAGGGCCTGTGTAATATTTCTGTGGTTGCAAATGATAGGAGTGTTCAGTAGTAGAAGAGAAACCCACACTAATCTGGGCAGAATTAAGCTCTTTGTAATTAACTGAATAATATTACACATATGGGATTGTGCTGCCTTAAATTGAAAAAGCACTTGTTTGTACTAAGCAGACGATAGCAGAACTTAGGGAAACTATAGGGGAATTGTCTTCAAGTTTATTTTGTCAAGTACAGTATGATTAGAATTTCCTAGTTTATGTTGCACAATAATTTGAATATGTTGGTTTAAAATATGATGAAGATGGACAGAAAAACTGAGTTTATCTGTGTAGGTGAATGGTTCACTTCAACTAATTGGGCATGAAGTTTTAGCATTTGTTTTCAAAGAAGACTGCTTGATTGTATTGTGTGTATTATAAAGGGTAATTCTTATGCGAACATATGAATTAGGACACTTGGCCTTTCAAGTCTGCTCTGCTCTGTAATTTGCTACTTTCTGTATCCCTTCTTCCTGAATAAATTTATGTAAAGGTGCAATAATTTTAAAAAAATAAGAAAACAAGTCTTTCATTTATACATTGCCTTTCTGGATATTCCAAATCACTTTTCAGCCAATGTAGAGTAATTCTATTGCAATGTAAGAAATGTTGCATCCAATTTATACATAGCAAACCCACAAAGAGTAATGTCACAGTGACATAAAACGATTTTTCATTGAAGTTGATTGAGGAGTAACTCACTTTTTTTTATCATTCCATGGGATTATTCATATCTACCTGTGAGAACTGGTTTTAATGGTTCAACTGAGAGGTGGCTCCTCCAACAGAGCAGCATTCCCTCAAGAGTCAGCCAAATCTCAAATCTCTGGAGTGGGACTTGAACCCATAACCGTCTGCTTCAGAGTTGAGAATGCTACAGTTTCAGTAGAAATTAGTTTCCTCCTTCACGTCTCTTATTGGCTCAGTTTATTCAGCCAGCTCCTGGCTATACAACACAATCTTATGTAACTGGCTGCTCCACATATGTCAGTAGGCAAACACGCAGTGAGAACAGATGCACTCTATCGACATCATCGCCAGGTTTCGTCAGGGAGTGTGCCTGCAGGGAACAATGAAGTTCTGTAGAGCTCCTATCTCAATAGACCTTAAAAAAAATAACCCAACCAACAAAATGTATTTAAATTCAATAGATACGGATTTTATTTTTGAGGATAGGTAAGATCTAATTTGTTCTGTGATTCTCTGCAATTCCACATACGGAGAGGCATGGGTGACACTTTCTACTTCTTGTGTTACTTCTCTTAACCTCACATGAAAGATGCAATATTTGGCTTGGTCTTAGTGTCAAAGAACACCCATTGCTTGAATCGCTGCGTGGTATACCAGCAGAAACCTGTGTATAGCGATTGGATCTCACTTTTGAGGGAGTGCTGAAAGAGTTGTTAATCTCAGGAAATACCAGAACTGTGGAAATTCATCCTTCGTGTTTTATCTAAACGAAAATTTTCATTATAACTTGGCACAAAGAAAGCCTGTTCATGCCGATTATCAATACTTTTCTTTTTTCATCCCCTAATTTCATTTTCACAGAACTTTTATGGCTTTAATGTAATGAGAATCAGGCTAATTTTGTTTGCAGAATTCACAAGAGACTTGGTCCGGGCTTTAAGGATGAA
>JAUZTB010000033.1:30537819-30548594 GCA_034780895.1 Rhynchobatus australiae | reverse complement strand
TGTACTTTGGGTGACATCATTGAGATAGTGTCACATTTGGAAGTGGCCCAGGCTGTTCCAGGCATTGTGTAGCTTCAAATGGGCATGTGGGACAATGCAAGTCTTTTCAAACATTATGATAAAATCTTTATTTGAAGGGAAAAGAAGATCTTTTAAAAACACAAAATACACTGTAAGTGGAATGCCTTTAAAATGGAACATTTCAGCTTTAAGTAACTTTATACAATGGATTTAAACTTTGCAGCTGGCCCTTAGATAGACTTGTTCTTTAGAATTCATCCATGTAAGCCTTCCACTGTCTCAAATTCGGTTTAATTAAAGCCCAGTTTTCATTGGTGAATACTGCACGCCATTCCATCTTTCATCCTCCTCTCCCTCTGCACTGGGTTATCAACTTCTGATTGCTACATTATTTATGTTCTCTATCTTTGTCCATCTTATTGTAACAATCTTGCACCTGTGAAGAATGAGATGATGCATTCATTAACCGAGTTCTTAATTAACAAAGAAAAGAAAACATCCTAATGTGCTTCGTCCCATTGCTGAAGGTTCTAGGGTATTTCCATGGACATTTGCCAGCCACTGCTACCATGCTGCTATTCTTCATGCATGAGCCCAGACAATGAGTACCATCAGGTTAACTGATGTAAGAAGAATGCAAGCCTGATTCTCCACCAACCTGACAATAAGACTAATGCTCTTTTCAGTAAGGTCACAAGAATTGGAAGCCTATCTGATATTTCCTAAACCCTCTTCCTTTCCTCATTAAGAACTTTCAAGCCAAAAGGAATGCTTCTACAGCCCTTGACAGAATTACCAGCCTCACTCTAGACTACGGATCAAGCCAGGGATATTCTTTGATCATCTGCTTCAGTATCACATCAGGAATGCAGATACCAAATGAGATCTTGACCATACTGGAAAACAAATGTAAAAAATAAAGGTTAAAAAATCTGCCAAATTAGGCCTCTTAACAATGGAATGCTTGGATTCGACTCAAGTCGATTTTTGGAACAAAGAGCATTCCATTGACAAATGGAAAAAGTATGAACATGTCCTTTGTGGAACCTCCAGTAGAGATCTGCTGGCAAGTAAGGTCCTGATCCAACATGGCAAGCCTTATGTGGTGGCATGGCCTAAAATGAGGTAATGTCATCATGTGGGAGGGCCAGAACAGAGCTAGCTGATAAACCAGCTGAAACATACTTTGACCACTAGCAATGCCTTGCCACTGCTTTGCCAGTTATCAAAACTATCGAGAACTTTGAATAATTCTGAATGGCCATAACTTCAGAAACACTTAAAATCTACAATAAATTAAACAATAAAAAATGAACCATTAAAAATCATATTAAAGCACTTTTAAATACTTCTGAACAGTTATGAACATTAAAGAAAACATTTATGATTTTTACTTTAAACATTGTACTTTCCTCACTCCATTGCAGTTGTTCTTTTCCATTCAAATGAATGAGTTTACTGTCCTTGCACTGGGTTGAATTAAGTGCTGGTTCAGCAGGCAGAATCCCTGGCAGAACTGGTGAGAAATTCAGAAAGTTTGCATTGTGCTTCATCATTGGACTCCATAGTATGTTCAAGAAACTGCTGGCAGAACTTGACTAGCAAGTTTGGGACTTAGTCTTCTTGTACAGGAGTTCCAAACTTCCTGATTGTTTGTGTAGGAGTAAGTATTTCCCAGCAATTTCCAGCCCACTTTAGTGGAATTGAGCACTGATTATTGAATCTTTTCATTCCCATGTTAGTATGCTGATTCATATACTCAAGCTTACACGGATTCACACACTCTCATGCACACTTAACAGACACTCTCACACACGGAAAATTTAGAAGCAAAGACTGTGATGAATTTGAGTACTCGTGAATAATTACAATATTCAATTGAAATTCTGTTTAAATGTTGACTTTGCAGTAACAGTACAATCACAGTGGCAACTTAATGTTGGTATTTTGTTTTAAAAGTTAGCATCTTATATCCACTTACTCTAAATTTAGGAGCACCTTATTAAAAAGCTTATTTAGTGCCTTAATATGACACAAACAATGCATATGCTTTAAATTTACATGACAAAATTTATACATGATAAATTATTTAGTGACTGATTGTCTGTTGATGATGTAATGAATGATCATGCAAGTCTTGTACTGAAGTAGTAGATAGAAGACTGATTAAAATAAGAGGCAAAACTGGAACTCTGAACTACTTAGTATCTTTTATTGGCCTGTTACTTGGCAGGCGCATACACATATGCAATTGGCTTTAAATTCAATATACGTTCTAAGGGGCTCACTTTAACCAATGGTGTTCACACTTGTCAATTGGATTTTCTGATTATTCTCTTCATAAAAACAATTGAATGTGCACTGAGGTATGTGAAGACTAAATAACAGACAGTGATGCTTGTATTGGTTTGTATCCACAACTGTCTTCTTAGAAGAAAGAGATTGAGGGATATAATAAGAAGGTTTGGGATTGTAATTGAGGATATGGGAGACTCTAAATATGAAGAGCTGAGGGTTGAGAGGAGAAGGTTGTTTGGTGGGTTGAAAGAGAATTGGTGAAAAACTCCTAATATTTAAATCCAGCAAGGATCTCACCTTAAGATTGTAACTAATCTTTTTTTCTTCATGTGTTGATGAATGTGTTGGTCCCTTCCAGTATTTTCTGTTCCTTTTTTTTTTCAGATTTGGCATCCAATTCATTAAGTTTCCATTAAAACTGTCAAAATAGGTACCCTAACAATACATTCCCCATTTTGGTTTTGTTTATACCTGATGTATTATTTTATTGAAAATGGGAAAATAATTCTTGCTTCCAGCTACATTTTAATCAGAATGGTACATGCCTCAGCAGGAAGGAAATTTAATTCTCCTCCATCCTATCCATTGCAATTTGAGAAAAGGTGGTGTTATTTTTAACCTTTAGGCTGGTGTGCAGTGATGGTACCAGTTTGTTTTTTCTGGTGTATGTGAGGGCCATTAGCAGCAACATTAGCGGTGTTGTAAGTGGGGCCTTTGACCAGTTTATGTTGGTCATTTGCTCTTCAGATCTCTTCAAATAATAGGCTAGTTTTGAACTTCACTTTCAATCTGGTAATTGCTGTCTTGTCTCCCTTTGGTAAAATTTCAGTCTTCTTGTCTGTTCAAGTCTGATTTTATGTTTGGGCAGTGAACCCTAACTGAGCATGATAGCCACCAATATGGATACCATCTAGAGAGCACTGATGTTAAGAATCAGTATTATATTAAAAATCTTAAATCTGCCATTGTGCAATGGAACCTGGTTCAGGAATAGCTAAGATTTTTAAACTGAAAAAATCAGTGTGAACAAGAACAGATGTTGATGTGTTTGACTTTATCTGTTGTGATCCCATGTGCAGAGGTCAGGAAGGGCAAATGCTAGGAATTGTGCATAACATGCCAATGACAAGATTGCTTGTGCAGCATTTCCCAGAGTTAGAGCTAAAAAAAATCTTCCCTTCAAAATACTTTCAATGCATAAGGACATTCCACAAGGCCACAAGGTTTGCATGACAGATGTTTAAATGTCACACAACAGAACTGAAGGAAACAGAGCAAATAATGTGGCTCCATGAAGTGAATGCAAATTCTGGGAAATAGTGTGGCTTGTATTCAGGATGAGAATTCTGGGTGATGGATACTTCTTATTTTTCTGCAGTTTGATTAGGGGGTAACCCATTTCTCAATTCTGTGCTGCTGGCCATTATTAATTTTTAATCTATTCCCAGTCTCTCCTGATGACGATAACTTGTGTTGGGATTTGGTTTTGTGGGTGACAAACACCCTTAGCTTACCAATCCAGTGGATATTTTTTGTGCCTGAACCCAGGCTATATGTCCTGCTAGGCAAAGCCACCAAACCTTTCCTCGTCTCTTGATCACATATATTTACTTTACAATCATATAGTAATCCTACATAATCAGATAGTGACCTGGAAATTCAGTGGAGTGATTATCCTGATGTAACTTGAGGGAGAGGCTATGAGATATCCTGATGTATGTAAAAAGGCTGGCTATTTGTCTAGCTTCTCAGGGGATTCCTCGGGTCCACCATAGAAGTTACAGCAGAAGACTGGAATAATGAGCCCCACGGAAATTCCATACAAGTATATTTACCCACTAAGCCATAGTTTACTGGACCCTTGATCTTAATTAATGTATTTCTATCTAACAGGGTACACTCAAATCTGAAGTATCTGATGATGAGACACTTTTTATCTTTCTAGGTGGATTTGAACTTAATTCAAAATCCAATTTATTTTGCATTGATCATGCTGAATTTGTACCCACCAGTGTATTCCACAATATATTGTGCCAAATGCTGTGTGTAAAATACTCATTGAAACATAATAAGTCTATAGTGAGTGATCCAGCAGACTTTATTCTCCAATGGGACACAAAGAGCTAATTCAAGCAAGAAGTGAGAACTGCTGGATTCATTACCAGAGCCATTCATATTAGGTGGGGGAGGACTCTCTTTAACATTTATTTTACATAAACAGTTGAATTTTGAGTTTGTTTTTGAAACATTGCATGTTTATTCAGTTCCTTTATATGAATCCCTTTAGGAATTCAAAAATCTTTCACAGGCCTAGTTCCAGGTAACTCATTTATTTCAGGTTATGCCCATATTCCAGGTTAAGCCCCCAATCTATGTTGAATAAAGTTAGGGTTATTACAGTTCAATTCACTGCCCCTATCCAGTAGAAAGTAAAAATAATGCACTCAAGGCCCCCATTCTTTTTTTATTATCATTATTCCATTGTTTCTGCTGGAAGGAATGTGAGATGAGGTTTGGATTGAACTTGCTTACTAAACTAGCCATAGATGAATGGACTGCCAATATTAACTGCCTGAAGTTATAGATGGAATGTGGCTGCTTTGGTGAGATTCTACAAGGTGGTCATTCACTGTAACTGTATATCAGCAACATCACAGGAGAAATTTGGAGTAAAGTTAAAACTTCTAAATTCATATTTTAAGATGCAATATGATAAGTTATTTTATTGCACAGTCTATGAGAACGTGCTGCAAAATACAATGGGGTTAAATCAAAACATTATGTATGATATCTTAAGCTGAGTTTAAAAAAAATCTGTCAGAACAAGAATTTTAAAGTGGCAGACTGCCGAAACATCTGTTGATGCTTTGGTAATTCCAGGGTACAGTGGCAGAGTGGTTAAGTTACTGAACGAGCAGCCAGAGCTCTGGACTGTTGATCCAGAGACAGGAGTTTGAACCGCACCATCCCAGCTGGGGAATTCAAATTTAAGTAATTCAATAAAAAAACATGGAATTAAAAAAAAGTAACCATGGAACTACTAGATTGTCGTAAAAGAAAACATCTGGTTCACTAATGTCCATAAGTGAAGGAATCCTTCTGTGCTTCTCTATTTTGACCTATTCTTGTGTCTAGACCATCAATGTGGTTGACTCTTAACTCTATCAGTGTAGGGGCTGATGATAGACACAATACTGAGAAATAAGCAAATAAGTAACAGAAAAAGACTGCCATGCGGCCTCCTGTGTCTGCTCTACTGTTCAATGATCATGATGTGATCTTTGGCCTAAATCCACTTTCCTGCTGTATCTCCATGTCTATTAATTCCCCCAGAGTGTAAAAATGTATCTCAGCTTTCAATATACTCAAACAATCAGCATCCACAGCCCTCTTGGGTAGAGAATTTCAAAGATTTGCAACACTGTGAGAGAAGTAATTCATTCTCATCTCAGTCTTTAGTGACTAACCTCTTAACCTGAGGGCATGCTCCCTAGTTCCACACTCACTAATCAAGGAAAGCCTCTTTTACAGCATCTACCCACCACCTCCATCAAATGTCCCCTCCAAAATCTTATAGCTTTCTTTGAGATTACCTCTCATCCCTCTAAAATCAGAGCGCAATCCCATTCTACTAAATCTTTACTCAAAGGAAACTCCCATCATCCCAAAACAACCTTCTTATTCCCAGGAAACTTTTAAAAATTATTATTTGAGCCTTCACTGCACCATCTCCAAGGCAAGTATATCCTTATGCAAATTTGTACAATATTAGACTGATAAACACCTCCATTTAACTTAAAATAGTTCAATCTGCAGTGAACTGAATACATTAGTTCTAATTCTAAACTTACCTAATTAATATGATGCAGGTATTTACAGCTTCAGTGTATTAGCCATGAGCCTGACCTTATCCAATTAACATGCTATGGCTATTCACTTATCCGGCCTATTAACCCTGAGCTTGCATTGATCTAATTAATGATAAACTAGTCGTTGCTGCTGAACTTGGGTGGATCTTTTTGAAGTACTGATATCATTTCTTCAGTTTGTAAACCCTAGACTTGAACTTGACCTGGTCAAACTAAAGTGCTACACAAGTATGCACTTTTCTGGTCATTTATCCTGGACTTGACCTGTCAGCAATCAGTGTTCTAAATCTGATTTAATTACAACATTAAAACTTGGCATCACTCTAATTTATAGAAAACCAAGCCTGTCAAAACCAACATTTGGGAAGAAGGTGGATATTTTCTAAATGTTCATACTTAATTTTTTCTAAACTTGTGCGATTTAAATTCAATCAGGACAATAATTTTGTATTTCTCTGTCAAACAAATCGGTTTTCTTCCAATATCTCTCAATAGCACAACATGAAAAAAGAATAAACAGAGCAAAACTCCTTCACTGTACCTTTATATGCACAGCAGAGTACAAAATCTTTTAAAGTAACTTCCTTAAATTTCAAAAGTAGAGAGTGGACAGTTCTGATGAAGGGTCTACAACCTGAAATTTTAACTTTCTACAGATGCTGCTTTGCTAGCTGAGTTCTTCCAGCATTTCTGTTTCTGTCTCAGATTCCAGCCTTTGCAGTTTTATTTGTTTTCCTTTCTTAAATTTCATTCAGCACCAAAATAATCACCCTCGAGGAGCTAACTTCAGAAAGGGGTTGTATTCATCTGTTATTGAATGAATGGAAATTGGTTGTTTTACTGAACTACTATGGCTGACAATGTTTCAATGTATAATTACATATTTTCACTTCACACTTTAATGTTGTAACCAGATTATAACCAAAAAATTTAGAATTACCGACATTATCGAATGTTCTAACTTTATATTTTACAGTACAGACAATCCCCACGGTATGGTGGTTCGGCATCAGAAATGCACACTTACAGAACTTACAGAACTCGTGCCCAAAAATTCATATGGAATAAAATTCACCCTCATGGAATTTATATGAAAAAAATACATAAATTAATTTTTTTTCAGCATGCATTTCTTTATGCACTACAGAAAATTGTGATACAGACCGTTTTCTAGGAACACAACTCTCCCCCATAATGCAGTGGTTGCCTGTATTGTAAATAGAAAATAGAATATTTATGCCAATCATTTTAGCAATTAGTATTATATCTTGATGATTCTACTGCACTTGAATTGAGAAACACTTTTTTAAAAAAGTTTATCTTCATTAATGTAGTTATATGAAAATTAGGGAACATAAATCCTGGAGCACTGTGCTTCTCAATGCCCAGATTCCTCCCTACCTCTGCAACTGCCTCCAGCCCTACTATTTTGCAAGAAATCCGAGTCTTTCTATCTCTGACATCCCTAGTTTACTTCATCCCACCAATAGTGGCTGTTCTTTCGGTTGCTTAAGCTCTAAACTCTGGATTTTGCTTTGCATTTCTTTCCATTTTTCATCTCTCTTTTAAGGTGTTCATTAAAACCTACCTCTTCAGCCAAGTTGTTTGACTTTTTCCTATTTTTGCTTGGTGTGAAACTTAGTCTGAGAACCTATAATAAGAAGAAGCCTAACTGCTTTGTAAGCACTTATCAAGTTTTGTAGTTAGACGATGACCTTGCAGTGCATTGAAGTATGCCATCTTGGCACTTCACAGCTGCACACATGCCATCCATGAAGGCACAATCAGGCAGAGTCCTAACACCGGAGGCTGATACATATGTTGATTTTTATTTTATTCTTATGACATTAATCCTATTTGCCAGCTGTTCACCCAGCTGCTATTCTCCAGCTCAGAGGAGATTGGAGTGATTGAAAAGGGGACAGCTAGGGTTAAGCCTTACAGCCTTTTTTTTCCATTTGACTTGCAGCCAGCTAGTGAGAGTTGAGTTCTGATTGGACTTCAGGTTCAGTTTGTTTGAGACATCCAGACATCCACTGACTACATGCAGTCCCTGTTTAGATTCAGTTTCAAACAGAGGCATTGATTCACTAACTCTTCCAACGTCAAGGTTGTTGTACAAAAGACATTCCTCATAGATCTGAAAGTAATTGTTTTGAGTACATCTAATGATTGTTTACTATGATTTGACTGCAAAGGTATTGTGATTTCATCAAATCTTTTTCCTGATAGAACATTATAGAGTAGAGAAGGTGTGAGGCCCTACTCTATCCAATTCATATCCAATACCTTCAAAGTATTGTTCAAGTACTTAATTGTCTATTATATTTTTATGCCTGACAAATTTTTAGATAATTCCATATTGAATTGAAAAAATATTGCTGCAGAAATAGCACTTTGTCTTGCAGTCACAGTTTTGGAAATAGTTAATGTAGTTTTAAAGGATTGAAATACCCAAAGTGTAGAAACATAAGTGAATATGTCATCGTGGTCAACACTCATGTAGGCAGCAGCAACACCATAGCACAATAGGATTAGCACCTGTGAGAAATGAAAAACTGACACTGTATGTTAAGTAGAGTACATGGATTTAAATTAACCTTGGCTGTGTTAAAGAATTGTTTCTGAAACCCACCATTTGGCATTAACCCTAGTCCTGCTGAATTAATGGGGAATCCAGATGGTTAGCACAGCAAGTTCTGCAACTAATGCTTTAGGAGTAAGTTATTGCCTGAAAACTCCAAATTCCATGTACATGTGGTTAAAAGGGCAAATTATAACATCTAAAAAAGATAAAACTTTATGGTACATTTAATATTGTTAAAGTAAACCTTTATGGCACAGACTAAAAGTTTAATAAATTCTTAAAATATAATTCCTATAATAGCACATTAAAGCCCCAGGAAGCATACTGACATTGCTGAAAGCAAAATTCGTTAGTGTCTGGGGTCCAAAGCCTCTGGTAGTATTGAATCACCATTGTGCACTTTCCTCTATGTACAATGCAACATGTGAAAGAAAACATATTGTTTGGAAAGTCAGGGCGAGAGAGGTCTTATGCTTGGAGACCCATTTGGGGCTGGGGAGTTGCTATAGCAGTAAATAGGTGGACACTGTGGGCCTTTTAGGGTGGAAAGTGAATCAAGGTATTGAAGGCCTTGGGGAGTCGGGGGGGTTGTGGGGAGGGGGGAGTTTGGTTGTCAGAACTGGGAGGATTAGCAGAGAGTTTGGAGTCTGAATTGTAGAATCAAAGAATTGTATTGCATGGAAACAGGCCATTTGGTCCAACTCATTTATACTGACCATTGAGCACCCTTCCGTATTAATGCCATCGCCCAGCACTTGGTCCATAGCCCTCTGTGCTTAATTGATTCAAGTGCTCATCGACACACCTTTTGAATGCCGTCAGCGACCTAGCTTCAATCACTCTCTCAGATAGTGCATTCCAAGTACAAGTCCTCCCAGCTTACGAACACCCGACTTATGTGCAGCCCATACATACGAGCAAACGTTTGGAAACTGGCAGCATCTTCTACCACATCAGAACTTGGTTTACGGCCACATTTCTGACATGCAAACTGTTCGGGTTATTGTTGTTCACAGGGAAGGCACCTTGTCATAACCTGAGGAGGACCTGTACTTGCCACTCTCTGGGTGAGGAACATCCCCTTCATATCCCCTCTAACTCTCTTCCCCTTACCCTAAACCTATGTCTTTCCTTAATCTCCTCCACTCCAGGGAGAACAGACCTAGCTTCTCCTCATAACTGAATTGCTACATCCCAGGCAACACCCTGGTGAATCTTCTCTGCACCCTCTACAGTGCTATCACATCCTTCCTATACCTTGGTGACTAGACTTCATGCAGGACTGTAGCTGAGGTCCGACCAAAGTTTTCTAAAGTTGACATATAACCTCCCTATTCCTGTATTCAATTTCCTGACTAATGAAGGCCAGTATCCAATATGCCTTCCAAACCATGCATTGCCACATTCAAGGATCCATAGACTTGTACTCCCAAGGTCCTTCTGTTCCCCAGTACTCATTAAGACCCTACTTCATTGTATATATCCTGGCCTTATTAGTTCTCCCAAAGTGCATCATTTGACCTTTGTCTGGATTAAACTGCAGCTGCCTTTTTATAACCACTTTCACAAACCCATTGATATCCCTCTTAGCTTATTTTCCCAGTTGACCTTCATGCCATTATAATTGCCCTCATTTAAGTTAAAGACAGTGGTGTCGTCCTGTGGTGTCCACCCTCTCAAACTGCATCTGGAATTCTGTCATATTATGGTCACAACGTGATTGTTAACATTAAGATCTCTTATTAATCTTTCCTCATTACTCATGACCATTTCTGAAATGACCTGTTCCTGGGGTAGGTTCGGTAACATACTGTTCTAAGAAGCAAAACCCAGCACACTCCACAAATTCTTCTTCTACGATATCCTTGCCAGTTTGATTTGTCCAATCAATATGTATATTAAAATCTCCTATGACAATTGCAGTTCTTTTCAAACATGCCCTGGATATCCTCCCATTTATACTCTGCACTATCGAGAGGTTCACATTTTGGGGCATATGG
>JAUZTB010000033.1:30513208-30524338 GCA_034780895.1 Rhynchobatus australiae | reverse complement strand
TAAGATCTTGTAACCTGACATCTAGGTTTCCATCCCCCTGCCAGATTAGTTTAAACCCTCCCCAACAGCTAAGTTAAGGACCCTCTGGAGTTACTCCTTTAGTGCTATTGGTAGGGAATTCCAGGTTAGTGACCCAGTCATTATGAAGGAATGATTATGTACTTTCAAGTCAGGATGGCATGTGTGTCTTACTGTGGAACTTACAGGTGGGTGCACTGTTCATCCATCTGCTGTCTTTGTCCCTCTCTGCCATTAATGCTGTAGGCTTGGAAGGGAATGTTGAGAAATGCTCAGTGAATTTTTGCGGTGGAATATAGACAACATACGTTGCTTCCAATTTGCATTAGTGGTAAAGGGAGTGACTACTTCTGATTGTCAGTGAGAAGCCAACTACACTACTGGTTTTGTCTTGAATGACAGTGAAATTCTTGAATGATATGGAAGCTGTCCAGTCTATTATCCTCTTGACTTGCAACTAGTAGGTCTTGGAAAGGCTGTGGGAATCAGATGATGAGTCCCTCAGTTCAGGATATCAGCCTTTGACCAGATCTTTGATGTCCCCACCTCTCCTAGATATCAATGATGGAGGAGATTCATCTATGGGAATATCATTGATTGTCACTGGTAGTTGGTAAGACACTATCTTGTTTGGAACAAAATTCAGCACTGCTGAAGGAAACCACAGTGTCATTAAGTGTCTGGCAAAGATCAGATGACTAAAATGTGGGATTGTTCTGGACTGGTTCCCATCAAGTGGCACATGTGCACCCAGAACAAGACAAATTGACACAATTTTTCACAAAGAATTACATTGTTACGGATGTTTTAAAATGATATATCCTAAGTTATTCTTCATTCTCTTAGGAGAATGATAATATTTTAACCATATGCAATTGCCTTCCACGAGGTATGGCACCAAATCAACTAACAAGTTAGATTCACCATTACTGCCATGGAAATGGTACAGGGTGAGTAGAGGCAAACCTATCTTGTAAACTGATTAAATGCCTCATCTCATAATTGATAGTCATATATCTTTGTAAGGTTATGAAGAAAAGCTTTTTCAAAATGTCTTTTAAATAATTGTGTCAATGCAATTCTTCTTGAAATATTTCATCAATTTATCTTTTCAGGGTGTATGCGGGCCACTTGACGGGGTATTTGATCAGGGAGATCAGAAAGCTCTCATATTTCAGACATCTGATCCTTGCCAGATCTATGGTTATACTTTACTGTATTCCAGATTTTTAAAAAAAGATCAGCATTCAAACCCGTTTGCTATTCAATCAGCAGAATTGGAGAGTGCACTAATGTAGGCACCACTGAACAACAGACTGGGCTTAGCTGTGATACTTTCCATAGCTGAATGCATTGCTGACATTGTCTTGGCTCACATGTGAAGAATGGCTGGCTCCATGGGTGAGCCACTAGTCAATTCCTGCTGCAGGAGAAGGAAGAACATTGGGGAGTGGCGGATGTGGCAACAAGGATCGGATGAATTAAATGTTTCTCATGTTGCTTGTACAAAAAATAGGGGCACCATGATGCTGCCAAAATGATATCAATCTCACCGTTAGTTCATTTGGTAGGTATTTGTCTGTGAGCACCATACAACTGCCATCTCTTCATGCCCTTCCTGTATCTAATTTGCACAGTAATTCTCCTAATTAGAATAGGTGGTCTGGGAATGCTAATAAAACAATAATGCACACATACAAATTATCTCACAACAGTCTGTTGCACAGGGTGTGCTGCATGATTTCAGTGCTCCATAATAAACAGAATAAGTGGTGGTTTGCTATCAACATCTTTTTTCATTAGATAGAAAAGACCTTCACACTACACACAAGCCTGTGGCGCTTGTAATTTCTAGGTCTTTTGCTGGCCGACCCAGTATCCTGCATGTTTACTAAGCATGACACTGGAATGTGCTGCAGTAATTCCAGCAAGTCAGGCTTAAGCAGGCAGGGCAGGCTGCTTCCAGCTGTGATCTAGCTGTGTACTTCACTTCCAGTAGGTTTGAGTGGCCAGGAAAGCAGTACTTCATACTTTCTCATTGCAATGATTCATTGCAGACAAGTGTAGAAAACTAGGAAACACCTCAAACAAAGCCAAGCTGCAGAACACAGGCCAAGAGCTTTAGTTTTCTTATTGGAAAAGTGGGGTAGTTTTGGCACAAGGGACTGACATTTGGGATGTAATTCACGTATTTCAAAGTTCTAACAGTTCTGAAATAGACGTTAATTTCAGGTAGGTTTGGCTGCAGGCAGAAGAATGCAGAAAGATGTTAAAGTCACTGTCTGCCACTTACAGCAGTGTTTAATTTGGTAGAAAATAACATCCTTTATGAAATTTTAAATGATTCTCAGAAGAAAGTCATTTGGGGAAAATTGTATTGTAATTTCAAATACAGAAATTTCATTAACTTATGATAATTTAAAGTTTGCCTTAATATTTTAGGGTGAAATCATTGAGAAAGCTCCATGATCTCTCAAACTAGAATGTGATTGAGCTGCTTGGTTCTGAACAGTCATAGACTTGTTGAGAAGAATCAGCTGTGACTGGAGCATTGGGAGAAACCACTTCTCAATTGTGCGACTAAAAAGAACTCTGCAAACTGCCTTTAATCATTTTTAACAGGGGACTTTTTTTCCCCCACCTGATGCTTTAGAAACCATGTGTTTACAGAGAGGGAAAAGTGCAGGACCGGCAAGTGAGAGGCAACATAGAATAAAGCTACACTAATGGCCAATGAAGAGTTACCCTTTCACGAGAAAGTACACGTTGTTTCCTTAACTACATCTCAAAATTGGTCTGCTTGAGAGGATACTGGTAGTAAAAAGAGAGTGTTTATCCCATGGAACTTCACGAACCAAGATCCCCTTGGTGTGAAAGTGAAGAACTGTTTTACTTCATGAATACTATATAAACGTCACACTCTTAGTATCACCATTCCTAGCTGTGGTGGCACTTTTAATTCTCCCCTGATGTTCTTCTGAGGTCCTGTATGAGGGCCAGAGCAATCATTGATGCTTGGCTATGCTATGTTGTTAAACCTGTTGGGACTAATGTGACTCTCAAAGATAGGGTGGATCCTTTTACTTCACTAGGTTTGTATCCTGACACCTTTGTGAGGAGATGTCTAAGCTGACTTGATATAGAGAGTAGTCTCAGGATTATGTTGATTTAGGTTGAACTGTAGGTAGACTCTAGATACATCATGCACTGGATCCTGGATCTTACTGTACAATGATCAGTGAAAGGGCATACTTGAGTGCATCAGTTAGGTTTTGTAGGTAGTGAGAGATGGCATCTCAAAACCATTTAACCCAATTACCATAATTCTTTCCAAATGCCCTTCTCCCTCCCCCAGGTTCAAAGACCTGAAGTCAAGGAATTGGCCTTGATCCGGGGACCTCTCAAAGAGAAAGGATACAAGCATTCATGATCCTATGACCCACTCCATTGTAGTACTGGATTCTGTTAAACTTGTATGAATTATTGACATTAAGTAAGGAAGTGGAGTTTACTGTGATCCCTGACATCTATATCAGGTTCTGTGCGATGATCCACATTACCTCTGTGTGAATGGCTGCCTTATCCAGCAATTTTTGAGAGCCAACACCAAGAGATCTGAGACCATTGGCTTCGGGGCCAGTGAGTGATTACTGTGATATTGCTACATCATGTTATCAGATCCCACTTTCTTCCCTTGGCCCCATGGTGATCATAAATGGAGGAGTGCAATCTAATCATTTGAATAGATTGCAAGGGAAGGTCTAGATGCAACATTGCTTTTTCTGCCCTCATTGTGAATAAGTGTGATACCCTTCCCTTTGCAATTCCTTGCCTATTTTTCACCTCCTACAGTGGCCACTGCATCTTTATCATAGGGGAGGAGATGCAACAATCTAGATATCTGCCCTGTCTGTATTTCTTTTCTAACAAATGAGGGATTGGTCATAAACCTACTTCACTGAGCTAATGTGAAATAAGAAAATTTGCCTTAATTCATGAAATGGATGACCAGTATTGCTGGATTGTGGTAAGTGTGTAGAAATTCATTGAAATGATGCTGATCTACGAAAGTCAGCTTCCTTCATTTTTCAACTGTGACTGTTCATTATTTTTCTGCTGGTGCTTGGGTTCTCATGATACCCTCGTGCCATTTATATTTTGCTACAAGTACCAGAAATGAAATAAATGGACTTCCCAAAAATTACACGTCTCTGCAGTTTTTTTGTTGATTTTCATTTACCCTTATTTGATCTTCTGGTGAAAGAAAATGAGAACCAATAGAAAATTGCCAGTCAGGCCTGGATGCACCAAAATTGTAGCTTTTCACCTGCCTGACCCAGACATTCTGATCTGGGGTCAGAGGTGCCTGTACTTCACTTTGACAGCTGATTAATTCATGCCAAACCTCCTATTCCCCAAAGAAGCTACAAAGCAGATCAGTTGGCAAAAATAACCGAAAGCTTGACTAATGTGAATGCTGGATATTTGCTCAGTAAAACCCCATTCTCAACATGTCTCATCCACACTGGACCTATGTGAAAGAATCTATGCCAGCTTTGTCAGCAGCTGGTATTGCCTGCTTGTCCATATCTGCCAAGATACCTGCAAACATATGTGGTGTCACCCACCTGGTGATGACTATGGGGAACCGTCAACAGATCATCAAAGAACAATTTGCAAATCTCTGCCATCTGCCATTAGGACACCTACAGTTACCATGAGCGTAGGACCTGCGATACCAGTGGCAGTTCCTACAACCTCTTTCATCTGGTCAGTCTGTAATACTGACTTACAGGGATACTGTTGTACAATAGTAAGCAAGGCCATTCTATTTAACCGTCTCCGTTGCAATGAAACAAGTTGGCAAGTTCTGAGCTGTTAACTGTTTGCTTTCTTGCCTTTTGTTTTTTTTCTACTTCATTTCAGCTTGTCACATTTACCATTTTACCCAGCACCTCTGCATGATATCATCCTTGATATTTGCCCCTTATTTTGATACTCCTCTTCAATTGCCTGTTTTACTTAGGATTGGATTTTTTTTTAATCTTAAGAATGGAATCCTGGGTGTGGGGGAGGGATGTGTCAACCAAATGCACCAGCATTCCAGCAAGGTATTCCAGCAGGGAGGCCTGGTCCATTTTGAAGACTGAGCTTCATTTTCATTGGACTCCAACTGGAAACACAGAATCCAAGGGCATTCTGGCAGCTCCACACCACTGCAGCATCTGACCAGCTTCCGTGGTGGACAAAGGTGAATGTCAGTAAGAGGGCAGACAAGGTAAGCTGGGGAAAGGATTTACTGCAGTGCTTCATCCACCAGCCAACTGTGACCAACCAATTAATCAACTCAGATGAGAGATCAAGCTAAGGGCCTTCTTGATCTTGCTAACTTACAGGGCCATCCAAATATTTTCTGTGACTTCACTAAGTGATGCATCATGAAAATAGACACAACTGTGTTTCGCAAGTATGTATACTTGATACTTAGCTTTTGCAGCACAGCGTACGTTGAGTGACATTAGGATATTACAATCATGAAGGCGGTTCCATAGAAATCTCATATAGAAGGACCTCAAGCTCTGGTTGAACTGGAAGTCATATGAAAACACTGGGGGCACTAAATATGACTGGCTGCTCAGATGCACATTATTGTAAAGCAATGATCTTGAAAAATCCCTTTAGTTCCTTAAATCATTAATAATGCTTCATATTTGCAATGAGTTGATTTATTTTCCTTCAGAAATATTAACACCTCAGAGCGTGACGGATTGTGCAAGGGTCTATTAGCATTTTGCTGTGTGTCGATTAAGCATATGCACTGAAGCTAATGATGACAGTAACATTCAAACCAAACAATGAGCTGGAATGTTTCATGGCAAACAATTTCTCCATCTGTTTGATGGTTCTGTCAAAAATGAGGGATTTACAGTGAATCATCCAGTTGGTTATGAGGGATCACCCACTTCAGTCTGTTGCCGGTGATTGCAAAATTCTATTAACTCCAAATGTTTTAATAAGATGTAATCTACATGTCATTTCTTTTGGGATTCAACTTAACCTGCTTATCTTTCAAGTTTGGGGAAAAGCAGTTGTTTGGAATAAAGAAAAAAGATAATTTTATAGATTTATGTACTTTTTGATGAAAAGTTTTAAATATTGTTGCTTATGCAACCAATTGATCTGTTAGCATATGGTATATACTGATCAACCTCTCTGTAAGAGTTTGGTACGATCTCGGAATACATTACAGTGAAAGTAGCTATCTATGTACAGACTTAAATTCACTATGAAAGGACCACTTACTATTGACTTCTTTTCTACAAACTTTCGACTTAAATTGTTGCTTTGTCAATGTGACTATTTGATATTCTCTTAATTCACTCCCATGACTACTTCAACCTCTAGATATGATTCTGGGTCCCTTCCAATCTCCTCCGTTCAGCCCTGAACTCAGATTGGTATCTCAACTAGCCTTGAGGTAAAGCTAATCTCCAGAGGCAGATAATTCTAAATGTTTCTACTCTCCTGACTCCAGTCTTCAAATGAGATTTATTATTCCTATTACATTCTATAACATTTTCTGTAACATTCAGTGTGTTTCAAATTTCATACGGAAATTAAAGAGCCAGTCACTAATATTAAGCTGTAGATGTATGCTACTTTATATTTGAACATTATTTTTGAAGAATAACTTTAAAACTATCATCCACACATTTTGTGAAGTTTGGAAGTTATTTTGTTAAGAGTTCGATTAAAAGGGCACCTTCTCCATTAAAAAAACATTTGGCAAACTTTTCCCCCGTGTTGCCAAACACGGAGATTCAAGCTTACAAATCACGTCAGACATGTAATTGCACTACAAAAGTGTAATTTGGATGAAAAGATGAATGTCTGTTTCAATGAACCCCCTCCCATGCCACAAAGACAGTGCGTCTTTAAACTGTAATACTTCAAGTGTATCTTAACCACTTAACTGCTGGGTTCGCTCAAACATTATTATTTTGATGCTACAGCTCTCATTAAGTGCACATTTTGATCAGAGCTGCTTAAAACATGTGCATTGTGAAGCACTACGAAGCATCACACACTATTCTAGGTCAGTGAAATGAGAAATTCATATAACCTTCTTTTCCTCTCCCCCATTATGATAGCACGACATGTATCACATGTTTTGGCATCTTTTATAAATATTTACTTTGTATTTTATAATTTGTTGATTCGGGGCAGAATGACCTGCTTTGTGGTATCACAAACAATATACAGTATTTAAGGGAGAACGGAGGTCCATGATGAAGTAGACTTTTGATTACACTTGTAGCTTTGTAATTGTTCAGGAGTCTGAGCTTTTTAAATCTCTTCTTAAATTTTACTATCAATTTTCTCTCCTTACCCCTCTGATCATAAAGAAAGGAGTAATGCTCTCGGATATGGTTTTCTCGATCATGGTTAGCATTCAGATGTTACATAAGTAGTAAACATACTTGGATAATTTTAACCTAATTTGCCCTTTAGAAAATGGGTGAGTATGTGTTGCTCCCATTTTACACACCCACCTTTCTGGCGTGAAGTAAACAAACAGCAAAATAAAAGAGATGCGTATAACATATTTCCAACTTGAATTTGACTATTTCTTTCTAGCAGATTAGGTTGAAATGAGTTATGTTGCCACCCAGGAACTCTGGACACTGTGTAGAAGTGGTTTTGAATCTTTTGAATCTGTGGACAGTTGGTTAACCCCCATTACCACCTTGTGTGTGATCTATACAGAAAATAGATGGTATTGGAAATTTTCCAGGATAATTCAGCTCAAGGCTTTAACAGCTGAGTATTAACTGGCTGAGTCTTGGGGGAACCTTCATTTGGTGCTTGCTCATTTTTCCATGTATCTCTGAGGTCACTTATTTAAGGCACCTGAATAATCATTGCATTCATTCCTGCTAAGCAGCAATGGTAAGTTAAACTAATGAAACAATTGGAATCTTGTAAAGCTTCTCCCTTGTTGTTAGTTTCATTACTTAAAATGAAAGGATTATATTGCAAAGTGGCTATATTTCATGCACAATATATTTTGCCTGACTGGGGGCCCATATAAATGTATGTTTAAACTTCTGAGCCAAACTGCTGAGATATCCATATGAATATAGTTTCTATTTATGTGATATGGAACGCATATATTCTCTTTTCAGGCGTCATTATCACTTATCCAAACCCAGAGAACCTGGCAGCTGATTGGCAAGGATCAATCCCCGAGGAATGTCAAACAAATGTCAAGGCAATCAAATAAAGTCAGAGCACATGGTTTCATGGATAATATACTGACATAGACTAAGGATTGGTTAGCGGGCAGAAAATGGAGAGTTGGAATAAATTGGTCATTTTTTAGGTTGGGGGCAGTGATCAGTGGGTGTTTCAAGGGGCAAAGCCATTCACAATTTACTGTACATCAGTAATTGGGATGGTGTCAATTGTAATCTATCCGAGTCTCCTGATGATACAAAGCTAGGTTGTGTGAGGAATGCAGAGGGGTTTCAGGGGACAGGGATAGGCTAATAGAATGGGTGAGGACATGGCAGAAGGAATATAATATAGAAATATGTGAGCATATCTTTTGGTCGAAAAAATAGAAACATGTATATTTTTAAATAGTGAGAGATTTAAAGGTATTGGTGTTTAGAGGAACCAGAATGTCCTTGTAAATAAATCCCTGAAAGTTATTAAGCAAGTACAGCAAGAAAGGCAAATGGCATTTTGGCCTTTACTGCTAGAGGATTTGAGTTTAAGAGTAAAGGAATTTTATTTCAATTATATTGGGCCCTGCTGAGACTGTACCAGGAATATCGTGTACAGATATACTCCTACGTAAGGAGTGATATGCTCAAGATAGAGACAATCCAATGAAGATTCACCAAATTGATTTCTGGGATGGGCTTTGTCTAATAAGGAAAAGTTTTGCAGACTTTGGAAGAATGAGAGGTGATCTCATTGAATGAGAGGTGATCTCATACAAAATTCATTTGGGTCTTGACAAGGTAGATGCAGGGATGATGTTTTACATGGCTGGCATATCTGGAACGCAGAATCATATCCCAGAATTAAAGGTCACCCTTCTGATCATGTCCATTGCTGAACTCTTGGCCATTATACTGCACTTGTTGGTAAAATAAACTGCAGCAAGAAGGATAACAAGTAATTTGTAACTAACTCTAATGATAAAGAGTTCATGGGACTCAAGTAATGCAGAAATATAGCAACAATAGCAGCTTCTGTAAATGAGTGTGGCTGGTAAAAAAATAAAGATGTTGTTGCCCCAATTGACCAATGTATACTGTACCAGGAAAATGAGAGTAATCTGACCAGAGCACAGAAAGACAGAAAACAATGGCTTCTTCACTGTTTTGTTCACCATCTCCTTTGTGAAGAAGATATAACTATCATGGGTATATTATCAAAACCCCAAGATGTAGAGACCTGGAGCCTCAACTCCAGACCGGAGTGGCATTTTAATGCCTTCCACCTTCATAGCCTGAGACGCATCCTGGACATCAAGTGGACTGACAGAGTCACCAACAACGAAGTCCTGACCCGCGCTCAGATACCCAGCCTCTTCACCCTGCTCCAACAATGCTGTCTCCTCTGGCTGGACCACGTACATCGCACGGCAGGCGGGAGGATGCCGAAAGACCTGCTGTACAGGGATTTGGCCTTCAGCGAGAGAGCACAAGGACGGCCCCATCTGCACTTCAAAGACATCTGCAAGACAGATATGAAATCACTGAACATGAACGTCGAGAGGTGGGAAGAAATTGCAAGCAATCGCTCTCGCTGGAGGCTGGAACTACACAGAGGTCTGAAACGAGGAGAAGAGAAGCTGAGGCTAGCTGCTGAAGAAAAGTGCACTCGCCGGAAAAACAGCACCAAAGCAACACAGGAGGACAGTGCCTTCGAGTGCGGTCGCTGCAGCCGAGACTGTCAATCCCGTGTGGGCCTCTACAGTCACAACAGACGCTGCTCTACCACTACCAACTGAAGCAAGACTCTTCATGCGCAGATCCATGGTCTCGCGAGCCTAACTGATGCCACCACCAGAAATTGAATATGTTGCAAATCGCAGGAGGTTAAACCATTGGCAGATAGTAGGGCAATGAATATAGCCTTGAGGTAGGCAACAGAATGTGTATTGTCTCCCGTTCCAGATAAATGTAATTTGGTCTTGGGAACAATAATGGAGGGGAATGGAAAAGAAAGCATTGGCTAAATCCACCACTGCATATCAAGGCTTGTCTGGGTGTGATTATGTCAGGCATGGCGGCAGCAAGGTGGAGAGGCAAACTTGTTGAGGTGCCTGTAGTACACCGTCATGCACCACATCCCATTCTTTTTGTGAACAGGCCAGACCGGACTGTTGAAGGGAGAGCCTGCAGGTCTAATGACGCCCTCCCACAGTAGGGCTTGGACAGCCTCAGTGATGACCTTGGAGGGAGGGGGGACAACTGGTTCCCATTTGGCTGCCCCAACTCTGACTGTAGCTGGTGTGACTCCAAACTTAAACTTGCCCCTGTTAGTATGAAGGAACTTGAAGTTAGTATGAAGGAATATGAAGTATTGATTCCTAGAATGCACTCAGGCGAAGCTGCTATGAAAATGGTTACAGGTCAAGGGGGTTGGTTCCCGATGGCCATGTAGATTGTGACTTACCTCACAGGTAAAAGGGAACCCCTTAACCTATCTGTTTGCATCTGTGTCCCTTTCCACCCTTCAGGGTTGCCTGGGATGATGGTACGTTGGGCACCCATGAGTGCCATCCACCTCTGTATCTTCCCCCTTCCCCAATGTACAGCTATGGGTATATGTGGCCTCAGGTCCCCCAGGTGGGAGAGAGTGATGGAAAAATTGTTCTGGGGGCCCTGGCCTTCATCCTATTGGGGGGGGGCGCGTGGAGGTCTGCCACCCCGGGGATGAAGGTTCCTGCTGGCAGAGATGGGACATTTTCTGTCTCAGCAGGTCCCGGTGCTCAGCCTTGAGGGCAGGAAAGACTGTTTCGAGTAAGGGAGGGGCAGAGGCAAGATCAGGATCAAGATTTACTTTATTGTCATTTCTCTGAGTATTTACGTA
>JAUZTB010000033.1:30469627-30480804 GCA_034780895.1 Rhynchobatus australiae | reverse complement strand
CAGCTGCTTTTGGAGCAATAGTGGTGAAGACTAAAGTTAGTGCTCTTCATCTGGCTAGGTCACATAATTAGTAAAGGGGGTCTAATCTTGTTAATGTCCGTGGAATCTGCTTTCAAAATCCCTCTTCTATTGTTTGTTATTGGTCCAAAAGTGGGAGTTTGATGCTGTAATGAAAGGATAAAGTGTGTCCTTTTTGGTTGTCATGTTGTTGAAGATTTCTTTACCGTAGATACGCAACAGTCAGATTAATTGTGTGTTTTCATACCTGACTATATTTGTCAATCAAGAGGAGTGACAAATCTAGAAATGGTATCTCACGTACAAACCACAAAGTAAAAAAGACACAATCTGGAAGCACTCCAAGCCACGAAGCTAGAAGCAAGCTAAAGCAAGGTGTGTGCACAGTTTAGCCTCTAATTTTAAATGCTGCTGTGGCATCTCCCCCAGGGTAAGACATTGGGCTTTGACATTAAAATCAAAGCAATCAAATGGGATCTGAAAGAATTCAGCACTGGGATAGTTGCCATAAATTTAATTATTAACTAACCCTGGTTATCGGTCAAACAAAAGAACAGGCATTGCAAAGAAATGTATAACAAACGAGAACAGATTTCCTTTGTGTGATATTGAAAGCAAAATCACTTTTTTTTAAACTTTGTATCACCAAATGCAGTGATAATTATCATAAGACATCCCTCCCTGTGTGAATTTATTGATTTGTTATTGCAGAAAAATTGATAAATAATTACTACTTGATCATTAGAAATAACTGTTAAGGAATAGTTAATACAACCAGCAGTTAATGATAATAAGAATGGGAATATAAGCATGATTTAATGATGCCAGTGAAAAGTGGTGGAGGGCAGGACATTTCAAATCCCACTGGAGTTCCAAAGTGAGACACGTTTAGAGACACTATAATGGTGCTCATGCCAGGGAATTGATTTACAAAAGAGCAGACTTGAGGATTATTGGCATATCTGTATGACTTGCTGTCACTGGGGTTTTATTTTCTCAAACCATCTACCAATTCCACAGAAGGTTCTCAGTAGCATTATATTACAAATACTTTATTGCTTCATCTAAACAGTCACATTGCTGGTATTAGATTTCAGATCCAGTCCTCTTTTAATTAAATTTTTGGAACATCTCCCTGCCGCCATGTTCTTCTCACCTTTCCTGAGGCATAGATCGAACTTCTTAACTTCTTGTTCTCATGCATTGTTATTTTCAGGTGATGATATGTATTGGTAGACTGCTTGATCTTGGAGGAAGGGCATCTGATTTAGTCTTCAACTGTCATTATCTCATTTCAACAGATGCCATTGGAGACCAATCATGTGGAGGCAATCAGCTGAATATATCTTGCTCTTATTAGGCTATGGGTCCAAAACATGTTAACGGTGAATGTATCCAGTTGAAAGTATAGATTGTAATACCTTGCTAGAACAGCAGTTAATAATTTAGACTTTGGTTTGGACCTATCCTCATGTATAATTTTCTTTAGGGGTAATGCACTTGTTAATGAGTTTTCATATTTTTTATGCATGTTAATTGAAAGCATGTTTAGCTAATTTGAAGTAATTTTATCAAACCTCAAGTAAATGGGTTAAGGATCACATTCAAATAGTGTAGACTGAGCATCTTGCAAATCCATTAACCAATGAAAGCCTTAGATCAGCAGGTGGGATTTGGATTGTTACTGTCCGAGAGAACATTCAGCAACAACAGCTATTACAGTGACCTTGGAAGCATTGCCACTAAACAAGCTGTTTCTCTTCAATTTGACATTTTCTTTCGCTTGTTAAACCTTGCCTTCGTAAGAAGGTTCCGGCTGTTTTGTTCAAGTGAAATTGGTTTTATGTTTCATCCCACCTCCCCACCCCCAACTCTTTGTTAGACAGCAAGAAGAAGGGAAGGGGAGAGGAAAGGTTGGCCTCATTTATAATGATTGTATATTGTTTGAAGTTTGACAAGCATTTTCCGCATACACCTTCTCTATATGACCAGCCTGTTTAAGTGGTCAGCCTGAATGCTTTGCACTCTAGGCATGCCAGCTATTTCACTGTCTGTCATGCATCGTAATGAAGCACAATTGCAGCATTTATAAAATCTTAATTTACTGAATAGGGGGTAACAGCATATGGGAGCTTTGACAATAGCCAACTGATGCTGCCACAAAAGAATTCCAGTGTTCATTTCTTTTTAAAAAAAATCAATGAAATTAGTCATAATGGCTCAGCTGTCCTGACTAAAAGGATGATAAGATAATACAGTCCTTTGTGATGTTTTTACACTCAAATCTTTTATCTTTATTATTAACTTGGGACTCATCAAAGAGGAACAAAAACATATTTTATAAACTATGTGCTTCCAACTCAGATTGGAATAAGAGGAGAGTGGAGGGGGAGGTGATGGTGGGTGGGGTAACAGGGAGTTAATAGAATCCCATTGCCACTCGTCACAAAAAAAGGCTTTTATCTTTGCAGGCCAATTTGATTGTGTCTTTTTTCAGGGCTTCCTGCTTATTTTTTTTTGTTGACTTTTGCTGCCTTTCATAGATGCTACTTGTGGCATTTGAAAATAGGCTGAATCAAAAACAAAGTAGCAGCAAAGCAAATGCTAAATGCTGGCCAGGTTCCCTCTGAACTGCAGACATCATAACCCATCAGACCTGTCGATCAGACTTTGCTGTCTGCCACACTATTGTCACTGAGTCACCTCTGGCCAGCAGAGAGATCAAATGCATCTCTGTCACATCGACATTGTTAGCTCTTAAACGGAGAACCTCACAGTGTGCCAAGAAATGGCCAAAATGAAAATATGCAGCTGTTTATAGAAGTACTTAGATTTGATAATATTAGCCTGTTCCTCTAGCTGACAGAAGCCGAAATAATTGTACATACTTTTACATTTTATAGTCTGGGGTGCAGTTTATTTGCATGTTTGCTTCTTCTGGAACTTTTATCGATTTAAAAATAATTTATTTCATGTCCTTTTTTTTTACTAATATTAATTTTGGTAAAGTGCATTTGTGTAGTGAAATAGAACTTTTTATTTCTAAGCTTCACTCTGTAGCAGCATTGGATACTCCCGGGCTAGGTACTGGGCAGTTAGATTCAAAGTAAAGGACATTCCCAGCAATGCAGCTTAACCTCCAGTCACCAAGGCATCCTCCTATTGTGCCACTGTGACATTAATCCTAATGGTAGCTAACCCCTTTTTGGTATTCTCAATGATTCCACCAAATTCATGCCAGTTGAACTATATTTGCCAAAGCACCATTAAGAGCACCCTGTTCCTGAAGTACCCAACAGAGTGGGTGACCAATATCATTTGGCAGTGATGAGCAGGAAGGGGAAGGAACACCATGAGCAACTTCTCACAGATAAGTGAGATGCAGGCTCAGAAGCATATGGAGCAGTGAGTCTGCCAAGGGCCATAGGTGACAGGGACGTGTGCCACAGCCTGCCTCAGAATCACCATTTGAATATTATTATCATAGGAGGGCAACACTGAAAAATTCTCAATTTTCTCTGTCATAATGTCTTTGGCCTAATGCAATCCCAGCAGCTTTTGACAGTAATAATAATTTGTGCCAAGAGTGCTATGTTTGGTCTCACTGTACTTCATACTTCAATTTAACTAGCAGATGGGATCATCCATCCCTGCATATCTCTTACCGTCAGGTCAGGATAGATTGATTCTATAGACAGCCAGCAATTTACTGTGCACTGACATTTATTCTGCCATCCAGTTAATGTCTTGCAATCTGGTAAAAGTCTGGACAAAGCTTGGAGTTGAAAGCAGGTGATTTTCTGTGCCTGTGACTGTAACTTCTCAGCTGGGGTTCATAGAGCTAGTGCACCATTTTTCAAAGATAGAAAAAGACCAAATCTAATTTACCAGAATTTTAGCAATAATGCAATGTGCCTTCAGTGCATAAATCCATCAACAAGATTTTAGAGTAAAACTAAGTGATCTGCATCAATGTAAGAATGGAGAAGCCACAAAGAAGTGAATAGACTTGCACAAGTAAAATTGCACACCAAATAGTTAAAGAGGCTTCCATGGAGAGAGCAACAGTTAACATTTCAGGTCAATGACCATTCTGATGACCATGCCTGATCTGCTGTGTATCCCTTGCATTTTTGTTTCAAATTTCCAGCATCTGCAGTATTTTTTGCTCTTCAGTAAAAATAGCTTGTTGGTCTTTTTGATAATCTCTTAAGATCTCTCTCTGTCTCTCTCTTTATTTCAGTAGTTCTTTATCACTTTCATATTTTTTTCTCTCTCTGTATATGTTGAAAATTACAGTAGTCACTTCTCATCAAAACTTCCCCATGCTGTTACCTTCAGTTCTGTTCTTCTGCCATTGCACCATTAGTGACAAAATCAACCATCTCTTCCCCAAAACTCATTCTCTTTCTCAAATATGTGTAACTTATGAATCCTTCTGTTTACTTTTCTTCCTGTAATTTATATGTTTTGAGATGCAGAGATCATTATTGGCTTATCGTTGCTTTCTGATTTTTGCAACTTTAACAAGAAAGTATCTAAAATTTACCCCATTTTTTTAAATGAGCATTGCCTTGACAAAGTAGAAAAAGAATTATCTTTCTATTTTTACAAATGTATGCATACTCTAGTGACAACCATGGAGTGAATGACAGTTTGTAATAAAGTTTGAGAGTGGTTAACATATCAACATGCTTTGAATGCCATTGTTACCCATGGCTTAGCATTCCTTGGGTGGCGTACATAGAGCTGTAAATAAAGTTTTTTTTTGTAAATAATATAGACCACAATCTGTTAATTTGGGATAAAATAATTGCCTAGGTCTTTCAGGAAAGGTAATGTATAATGGCATGACATGACCCTTTCAGGTACTTCTGAAAGGGTGGATGCTACATTGTTTTTAGTAGCAGAGGCTTTCTGTAAATTGCTGTGAATAGACCCAGCAGCTGACAGGCAGTATTAAGACAAACTGCCCCTTCTCCGACAGATAAAATAAATCAGGTGTTTAGTCAAATTAAAATACTTCTGCTGAACCAGGCTCTTGGGAGCACTGATCCACCTGACAAATCCAGGAGAAACTCAAGACAGATGTGCCTTGATATTATTTTAAGGTCCTGGAGAAAAACTTAACACTTGAAGTGCCATTTCAATCTCTATCTGTCCTCCCCCACTGTTTCCCACAGGAAATGTATTTCTCAGAGCAGATGGGAATCCCCAGATCTGCACTGCCTTTAATATAGAAAGATTGTTGAGCATTAAATTACTTGTTAATGTACAAATTCAGATGCAAAACCAAGCATTATCCAAAGCTACCAAGTGTGATCCTGAGACAAGCACTGTTAGCTGAGCTACGACTAGCTGTGCCAAAGAGGCTGGAGTTCAACCAGAGGTCCAATGCTCAAGGCTTCTCCTCTGAGCTCTATGGAAATGTAGATAGGTTGTGAAGAAAGTAGTTTGTTGTGAAGACCTCCCCCACCCTCAGCTGAAAAAAACATTCTTGGCTGAAATATGAAAAACATTAAAATACTGAAAGAGTAATGACACCAGTCAAATTGGGGTGTAGGGGTAATGTTACACTTTTTTCACTTTGTAAATTATACCATCCCACCAATACCCGATGATCTCTAGTTAGGTGTCAAGGAACCTGCTTCAGATACACTTTTTTACTTCTTTCTGGATTGGCTATTGTTTCTTTTTGACAATGGCACAACCCGGAAGTAAGCAATATCCTGCTCTGAGCCATTGCTTCTTGAGCACCTTGGTGTTGCACGGTAGTTCCAAAATATTTTAGTGACCTATAGTCTGGGGATCAGTGAGTGGAATTGAGCTGACTGACAGCCGACAGGTCCACAGGCCAACAAGGTCTTAGTACACACACTCTGCCACACATAGAAGTCTGATAAAAAGCAGAGGTTAAATATTTGAGTAGTAAAGCCTTACAGCACAGAAAGAGGCCTTTGAGCCCACCATGTCCATGAGGGCCATCAAGTGCCTATGTGTATTAATCCCATGTATAAGCATTTGATCCATTGCCTTCTATGCATTTTACTGACACACTTGGCCTTCCATTTGACTATTGGACTCCCCATTGAGCCCAGTGGTAGAGCACTGTTGGGCTGATAGGAGGATCCCAATGCTCTTCACATCTGATCCCTTGCCTTGATGTCAAGGTCTGGACATAAGACCAATTGGGCTGGTACCACAGATGGTGAGTCTGGGCAGTGGCTGGGTCCTGCACTGACTCTCCAATATCAAACGGATGGCAGTCTATGGAGACATAGGATGTGCTGATAGGATTAGATGAGGTGAGGTAGGAGGAGGTTTGTGTAAAGCATAAACACTGGCACAGACTAGATGGATGAGCGTAGCAGTTAGTGTAACACTATTACAGAGCCAGTGACCCGGGTTCACTTCTGGCCGCTGTCTATAAGGAGTTTGTATGTTCTCCCTGTGTCTGCCTGGGTTTCCTCTGGATGCTCCGGTTTCCTCCCACATTCCAAAGATGTGCGGGTTAGGAAATTGTGGGCATGCTATGTTGGTTCCGGAAGCGAGGCGACACTTGTGGGCTGCCCTCAGAGCACTCTATGCAAAAGATTCTTAAAGGTGTCACAGGGAAATTGTGCCTGTGCCACCGTTAATCCTAAACATGGTATTAATGATGAAATAATTTAAATTGTGGAAAAAAACTTAGAACAATTGAATGGGCAAATAGTGTAAGTGGTCCTTAGGGAATAACCAGGAATTAGAGAGCTGAAACAGAGGACACTGAGTGATACACAAAGGAAAGACTTCACCAGCTTTGTTTTGATCTTTTTTATTGTGACAGCAACTGTACTCTTATGTCAAAGCCAGTTTGATATAAAGTAGTTCCAGGTTTTTTTTCTGCATTCATGAAGGATGTACAGCACATCAACAAGTGTCAACCTCACAATCTGATTCCTGTGGGATTTGTTTCCTAAAAATTGTCGAAAGATTAGTGTCTGATGCTGCTGCTTGCAGCCTGTGATATTGTTTGTTGAGCTATTTACTTCAATCCCTATTTTATGAAGAATTAATGAAATGTCGGATTAAAGCAGTCTTAGTTCTTGAATGTTGATGAAGAGGGTGAGGTATTGTTGATTCATAATGGAATGAGCATTTTTTCCTTTTATCACGCTAAGTAATATCTGCACATTCTCCACAGGCTTTGGGTGTGTCAGATGTTAATTTTAAGGCCACTGTTGGGTAATATTTGGGAGAAGACTCTCAGTAATCTGAAATTATTCAATTAGCCTGGCATCATTAGTGAGTAGAATGTATTTGCAATCACATTAGAAAATAGGAGTAGGAGCAGGAGTAGGAAATCTGGCCCATCAAGTCTTCTCCCTCCATTCAATATGATCATGACTAATCTGCCCCAGGCTTTATCTCCTCTTCTGTGCCAGTTCCCATAACCCTCAATTCCCTGATCTTTCACAGATTTATTTACCTCCTTAAATACCTCCTGTGATCTGGCTTCCATAACCCTACAGGAGAGAGAATTCACCATCCTCTGCAAGTACAGAATCAGCATCAGCATTGGGACTTGCTAACACACCAAACTTTTTCATTGACTCCAGCTGATGAAAATTTAATAAAAGAAAGAACAAAGTAATACTCTTCATTTTGGAGCCTTTTGACAAGACATGAGTTAGTAACCTGGGTTGGGTGAGTCTGAGGACTGAGTGAAAGGAAAGTCCACTGTTCTCCATTGTCGTACCCTTAGGTTACCAGTAATACATTTTTATCTTGACCCATTTTGTTTTAGTGTGCATCCCTTAACATAGAAAATAAAAATCTCAACTTCATATTTAGATGATTTCCAATAGGACTGTTGTATCACTGGAGTTTCTTTCCTTCAGGAGCCATTTGTAGTTCATTTGGTAGCCAATGTGACAACTAGTGAGCTAACTAAAGAGGTGCCCTTGTCATATTTTAAATTTTGAGACAGAATCTTGGAAATGGGCAGTGATCACTTCTGACACAAAGGACATAATCTCTTGCAATTTTTACAGTAGATGTGATTTTTGCATCTGTTTAAGATGCGGTGTGTGTATAAAAATTCCAGCCAATATTGGTGGTCTGTTATTTTGTATTTTTCCTCTCCCAACTTGATCCTAATTTTCCTTCTGACCCATTCTAGTTTGAGATATCCATGTCCAAGCATTGACTTTATGCAACCCATTTAACTTCACAGCTGAACTTGATCCGGCTCTCACTCATGTACACTTGCCAGCAGTAGGAATAGATAGCAAGGTATCTGCAACAGGAGCCATGCCCAATATCCATTCTGGTTTCTTCATGCCAAGTGTCGTCAGGTCAATCACACCACCTTACTGCTAGCTCAGTTGAAATTATCTAACCTAGTATTAGTGAAAAATAGTATTTTTTGCCTGCCTGGTATTGGGTTAGTTCTGCACCGTGTAAGGCTATCCCAATGCCCTTTACAGCTGATGAAGAACTTCTGAAGTGTGCTTATTATTAAAATGTAAGAAAGACAACAGGCAATTTGTTGACGGCAAGTTCCCACAAATATCAATGTGGTGTTGACTGAGGGCCAAAAATTGGCAACAACACCAGGGATAGCTCTCCTGCTCTTCTTCAAAATTGTGCCATAGAATTGTTTGTGTTTAGGACAGACAGGACGTCAAATTTATAACATATCTGACACACTGCATTCCTTTAGTAATGCATTGGAGTATCAACCTAGACTTTTGTACTCAAGTCTCTGGAAAGGGAGATGAAACCTCAACCTCCTTAGAAGCAAGAGTGCTACCAACTGACCTACAAGTGGCTCCAGGAGGAAAGAAACTCTGATGGTGCAATAGTCATAATACAAACTTGGTAACTTGGTAGGGCAGAACTTTTTCCAAGCTGTCTGGACTGGATGTGGACTTCACCCCAAATTACGTGAATGCCACATAATTCCCATGATTTCAAAAAGATCCCTTGTTGCTCTAATGTTGTGAGCACAGTGCAGAGTGGTGAAGAGAGGGAAAAGGATGAGGAGGTGACAGGAGGATTTAACTATTAAAGCTATTGAAATCTTCTTCATGGTTATCATGTTCAAGCAGCAATACACATGGCACATTGATGGCCAGTGCAGAAAGTAACCAGGCTTCACATTCACATATTGCTTTGAAGAAATGGCTGGTAAGATTTCTGTGGGAAGCATGTCTATGTTAAACATGCTCCCAAAAATGGCATTAGAGAGGCTGAGCTATTTAGAACAGAAGGCCTAGGTTCCTCTGTCCCTGTCAGAAATTAGTTAGAGCTTGTAAGGATTCAAAACTAGAAGGACACAGGGTCTGCCTCAATTTCCTGCCCATCAGTTGTAGTACAGCATAAGCCTGTCCCATAAGGTAATAATTTGTTGTGTACAGTTTGCACTCTCTAATATCTTAAATTGACCATTATTTACAGAGAAGCAGATAACTGCAAGTAGGGCAGTTTCTAGTGACAATGCTGCTTTAATAACCAATAAATGATTGTGAGTAATCTGTGTGGAGTTATTATAATTTAATTACACTAATAAAAAATTGATGGTAATTTTGTAAGGAAGCTGACACATCTGAAAGATTATGCAAAGTAGATCTGAATTTTCTAAGTAATAAATCATCGATGTAACATAAAGTTGTGTCCAGATATTGCTATTGATTCATGCAGAATAATACATGAAGTATAGAATATTGTGATTATGCATGATATTGTATATTTTACTGTATTTTTTTGAATGAGAAAATAAAGTTGTAGAATGACACCACCATGTATATACCCCTCCCACAGTATTGCCATTCTTTTCATCTGTATTGTGACCTTTCTGCCATGCATTTGCTGAATAACACTTAAATGAAGTAGGTAGATCTATATACGTGTGTGTGTGTGTGTGTGTGTGTAGTAGTCATGAAGGGAGAAGCTGTAAGTATTTGAGATATAAAAAAAATGAAAAGTTAACATCATGTAGTATCAATTCAATTAAAAAGAAGCATTCATGTTTTGGGTGAAACCTTCCATTAGATTATATTGAATTGTTCAAATTTAATCTAATAGGTATTAAATTGGCAGCATACGTCAGCACTGACATTCCTCATGCCAGTCATCATGCAAGTCACCCTGCAAATCTAAACAATAGAAATGCACATCAAGCATTTGAACTCTAAGATACAACCTAGTCTTATAAACAAAACAAAAGGACAAAACTGGAAGGCTGTGTATGTCTTGTTCATTTTAGAACATGTTCTCACAACTTTATTGCAGCGGTTGCCTTGGGGCTGTTATACATTCGTTTAATTCTTTCATTTGTGTGACAGCTGAAGGGAAGGAATGAAGGATTTAGTAAAGTACCTGTGGAGAATTAAGAATTCCTATGTACAATATAGGGAAACATACTGGGATTATGGAATTATTTGTTCTCCCTCATCAAAAAATCCTTAACAACATCAAAGACAATTATTTATCTGGGTTTTCCCAGAAAACAAGATAGCAGCTCTTTAAAGGGCACAGTAACCCTGATAGCCCCTAATCTCAGGACATGTGCATTCAGTGGAAGAATTAAGTCAGTAACAGATTTCCCTAAATGGAATATGATATATACATTGCCTAAAATATTTCTGTACTATTTAGTTAATGATATCACAATCCATTGGCTTATAAAATATTTTACATATATAGATAAATAGAGACAATACTAAAATAAATTCAAGGTTCTCATCTTATCCCACTGTCCAGTTGAAAGTTGTAAAGCATTTGAGCTTTCTTACAATTTATGATGTGATCTGATCTCTTCAGTAAGGTTAATGTCTTTTAATCACTCACAAGGATCTATGGCTCTTTATATAACATGAGTTAAAAGTGATGAACCTTTGCTGTGTTCCTGTATCTGTGTTGGTTCAATCACCAGCTATTTGCCTGACATATTGAGAAACATTATGACAGCTCTCGGTGTGTGATAGTAACTTTTTAAGAAAGATTTGACAAGTGTGTTACATCAGTGACTTCATTGGTTGTAAAGGACTTTGGAACATCATAAGAGGTGATTCATAAATAGAAATCTTTTTCTTTCCAGTTCACCTTATCCCTCTTTTGTTTTCTATTTTTGACTGGTAAGTTATCATAGTTGGAATTTTAAGCAATAAATTTGC
>JAUZTB010000033.1:30406627-30419498 GCA_034780895.1 Rhynchobatus australiae | reverse complement strand
AGGTGTTTAATTTTTCTGCGCCCTTTATTAACCTCAGCTCCCAGAGCTTTCCTGTGCAGAAAAGGTTCATTGACAAGTTAAATCCCCTGCTAAACATTTTATTTTATTATTCCTCCCCCAGCACCACCACAACTAACACTAGTACCTGAGGCTCCAGCATTACAGTTTATCTCATTCATGACTAACTGCATGATCATTGATGTTACAGCTCATTGCAGAATCGGCAACCCAGCTACAGATTGTGCTCCAAACTGCACTAGTTTTCACAAGTTTTTTTTTTGCTCAAGCTTATGCTGAACTCATTTGCATAGCATTGAATGTAAGAGCTTGCATGATTCCAATGCAATCAGATATGGAAGGAATTAGACATGTTTCAATGGACTACATGGCAATTCCAATGAAGGCATAAAACACAACAGTAAAATAAAGCAGAGCATCAAATTGGATTAGCACCTTTAATTAACATTGAATTTTTAGTTCATTTTCATTGGCATTTCAAGCTGAGTGTAAAGTCCTAACATGAATCAATTCTGTAATATAGAACCGAAAAATATAACAAATCACAAGACAGTGTAGGCTATTGCTAGTAATAGATTAGAGGGAAATTCCCCTTCTTGAATGTACTATGCAGCTACTTTTAACCAAAGATAAAAGCCATAATACTGACATGCTTAAAAGGGAAATTCCAGACATCATCTCAAGATATCAGCTCTAATTAGTTGGTATTTGTTGTCAGTTCCAAGATAAACACCTCTTGTTATGCTGCCTTTGAAATGAAAACCAGGAGAACCATTAAAATAGTTAAAAAATTACATAGTCAGAAACACTTTGTCCTTTTTATTTTTCAGTGTAGTTAGCAGGTTCATGAGTTGGCCTGCTATTTTAGATGCAGTGAGGAGTAGGGGATGATGGCGAGTGGTGGGGCAAATTAAAGACAAATGACTCCCTTTGTGAAGTTGGTGCATATCTGAAGGAAGATTCAGTAGATTCCTGCTTGACCTACCTCAGTGATACCATTCCGATGAAAGGACTCCAACCTGAAATACTGACTGTTTCTCTCTCCACAGATGCTGCCCAAACTAGTGTATCTCCAGCATTTTATGTTTTTATTTCAGATTTCCATCATCTGCAGGCTTTTGCTCTTCAAAACAAATGAATGGCTCTGTGAAGCTGGTTGGTGTTATCTGAAGAATTGCATCACAGGTCCATCCAACGTTAAGATGGAACTGCAGATTAAATTTTAATTTCATTCACTCCCTCAACCATCTTGCAGCATATCACTCAAATTTCTTCAACAGCGCTTCTCAAACTTGCAACCTCTTAACATGGTTGAGCAAGGGCAGTCCAGAAATTAGAGTAGCAACAGCATCTTTCACCCCAAGTCATATTATTATGACTTGGAAATATATCACTATTAATCACTCCTAGATCAAAATCACAGAACTGCTTATTTAGGATTACCCTGGGATAAAAGCACAAGCACCACAGTGGTTCATGGTGGCTCATTACCATCCTCTCAAAGGCAATTAGGGATGAATATTAAACAATGACTTTTTGGCAACCATATCCTACCAGAAGACAATCGATCTTTAAGCTATTATCTTTATGCTCCTTCTAAAATTTTTCCCCTTTCTCATTGCATTCCATCTGAAAATATATTGGTTATTGAATAGGACCTCAGGCATACAAGGCAGTGTCAGCTGATATAATCAATTACATCAATTCCTGATTTGCATGTGTGCATCAGAGAACTGTAGAAAATAAAGGCACAGTGCTTAGCAAGGCTTTGGGCGGAGCATTACAGAGCACATCTCTTTGGAGCTCTTGCATGTAACATTTTAAAGGCCAGATGAAATGCTGGAGGATTGAGAGGTCATCTTGCATCCTTCTCAACTATGAGGAAACACTGCATGATTCACAAAGATATAAAAGGAGGTGAAAATGCACAAGGTTTCTATTTTGGATGGAAATCAACATTCTGGGCACAGACTTAGCTAGTTTGCAGAAGTTGATTTTTCTGCTCAAGCTTCTGCACAGACATTTGCATCTTGATATATATAAATATAGATCTTCCCTAATTCCATGATTCTAGGGCCTTTGCTGTAGGATTTAGAACCAAAACAAAATCGAATTAAGACGTACTTGCAAGTAGTAATCTGGTGCAGTGTTATTAATACAGTTGAAAATGGATTTATCATACAAAATAACAATTGGTCAGATCATGTCCCTCCTCGATTGGCAGTTTAGTAGGGAACTATTGGCTAGCTGCAGTGTGCATATCAATGTGTAAATGTAAATTCTTCCCTTTAGTTGAATGGGGTTAAATGAAATTATTTAAAAAATTTTTTTTTAGTATTATCATTTTTTTATTTTTTTACAAGTTATCCAACTGTTTCTAAATGTCTTTGATCATCAGCAACATTTATGAATACTGTAAAGGTCTTTGATAGCATGAGCTGTAATCAGGAAGGTCTGTGGATAGAATCATAGTTTCTACCTGCCACCTGCAACCTTGTCACTGCAGGCTGCTCACTGCGCATTGTGGAAGCTACAGCGGCTATGCTGGCAGGATGTTGTGAACCACATAATAGCAAAAGGTAAGTGTGACTGTGAGTGGTACGTATGAGGCTTGGGCCCAGACATGTGGAATCCAGTCTGGTGTCTAGTCTATCAGCTGTGAGTTGTCCTGTATTAAATGACTGAAAAGGAGAACCACTTAATGGTTGCATTGAAGGAACAAAGTCAGAGTCTTGGTAAAGTATAAGATAGAAAGCTTTAAAAAGGTGAATCCTTGTTTCCATCCACCTAAGAAAAAATAACCCTTGCTTAATTTTAAGAGCCTCCTCAAATGCTAGCTAACTGGCGCAATTAGTACAAACACACAATGGTGTTTAACTTGATCTGGGAGCCTGGCCAAGTTTTGTGGCTAGGACCCGCTTCCAGCACAATGTTTCTAAACTGGTGTAAAAGATCTCAGTGATAGCAGGAACTTGATTTTTGCTGGATGTAATTTACGCTTGAAACTCCTTACTCTTTTGTTGTGCTGATTTGTCAGATATGGGGTGAGCTATGCTTGGAATAGCAGCACAGTCTCCATGCCCAGATCTGTTCAAAACAAGAAATGACAACTTTTCTTCATTAGAGCTGCCTCATTAAAATTTTTGAATCCCAAGCTTTGAGATCTGTAGGAATGGAGCTCTGATGCCAAAGTTGAGGACTTGGGTTCAGGGAACAAATGTTGCTGTTAGAAAATTTAATCTTCTTTTGTATCTATGTTGGCTGTATGTTTTAATGTTTAAATACCTTTTATGCTGCTGGACCAAGACTACCATGGAAAAAGTATTTTAAGGCTCAGACCCCTTTCCAAAACACCTAACAGCAAAGATGTATCAGTTGCAATCTCTACAAACATCTGCTATTGGGAACCATGCAAATTGCATTTTAATTTGGGTGCAGTCAGGGTGAAATACACTTGTGATTTTTTTTAAAGGTAAGTTTCCTGAAGTTTGTGATTTTTTTTGGAAGGTGGGGTTCCCAGACTGGGCATTGACAGTAAACACAGCCCCTGTTTAACATACCAAATAATTTCTAGGCACAAACCTCCATTTATTATGTAGGGTGCAGTCATGGTGCTTCTCCTCAAAACTCAGTTTCCCCTCTGCATTGAGACCCACTAATCTGCCTACATTCTCCTGCAAACTTCTGCAACTATTGCTTTATTTGTTGAGACACAAAATATAAGAAATTTGGAGTTTATGCAAGTATTAGTTAGTTGAGTTATGTACAGTTCTGGTCCTCCCATGAGGGGAAGGATGTGATTGCATTGGAGAGGGCACAAAGGAGATTTATGAGAACTGAAAAAATTTAACTTTGAGGAAAGATTGGATAGGCTGGAATTATTTACATTCAAAGGAGAAGGCTAAGAAGTGTCTTAATTGAGTATAAAATGCCGAGAGACCTAGATCAAGTAAATGTTGCCCTAAGCAGAGGGGTCAAAAACCAGGGAAGATAGAATTAACTTGATAAAAGGATTAGAAGAGAAAAGAGGAAAAATCAATTCACCCAGAGGGTGGTAGAGATCTAGAACCCACTGCCTGGAAGGGTAGTCGGGGCAGAAACCCTCATTATATTCAACAGATACTTGGTTATGCACTTCAGAATCTGTGACCTGCACAACTGCTGGAAGGAAGCATTGGGCTGCAGATCTCTTTTTTGACTAGTATAGGCATGATAGGCTGAAAGGCCTCCTTTTGTGTTGTAGGTTGTCTGTTCATGATTCTTTCCATGCAGTTTGCCTGCTGCTAAATTTGAATCAAACTGATTGAAAACATTCACCTTGTATCTGTGTTCAAAAAATTCATAAGGATAAAAAAAACAAAAGATAGCATTACATATCCTGAAGGCAGAATATTATCTGTGTATTGTTCCAAAAACTGTTTCCATATCTCTGATTTTTGTCCTCTATCACAGTCAACCTCCCATGCTTTTTAAAACTATAGCCTAAAAATTAGTTCACATAGGGCAATTCAGTATAATTTTGATTTACTTGATTTTGATGTTTTTAATTTTTATTTTGTTTTTAGTGTAATCATTATTTTTAAATGCTAGAGATCATTTACAGGTGAAATTTCACCAGACATGAAGTAGGATCTGGCCAGATAGTTTCAACATTTCACAAGCCCAATATTTTCTTGGATCAGCTGCATGTTGAATTATGTCATTATTTGCATAATGCATGTTTCCACCCTTACCATCATAAATTGGAGCAGAAAGCAATCAATGTTGATCACTCTCAATAGAAATAAGAGCACATCACTTCAGAATAAAGTGCATTTTCTGGGTGATATAACTGGTGGCATGATTCCTTGGACATACCTTGTGAGATTACTATATTTCTTTTAGCAATGCATGATTGGGAATTCTCAATCTTGGAGGAAGCTACTGGCGCCACTTTCTGCCAGACTGTTATTACAATGGTAGGTTACCAGGCTCCTTTGGCATGTATCTCTTAGAAGGACTTCCATTTTGGGACAAAAAAACAAGACACTTGAAGAACTCAGTGGTCAAGCAGGATCTGTGGAAGCCAAATGTGTAATATACACCTTTCACCTCCACAGATACTGCATAGAGTTCTTCCAGCATTCTATTTTTGTTTCTAGGTTCCAGCACCTGCAGTCTCTTTTGTCTTCTTGCATTGTAGGAACTGTTCCTCTCTTCCCTGTATCCTACCTCCTACATGACATTTAAAGTAGATATTGTTATGCTAAGTGGTTGCCATGGCGATTGTGCCTTTTAAGGACTGTCACCCTTCTCTGAATGTGCACAGCAAAATGTTTGGAGATGTGCAAAATTGGGTGAGGTCCCATTGGGGTGACACGAATCTTGTTCATGTGCTTGTTTCTGAGTGTGAACCACTTTAATGCTGATTTTGGATAATTTGTAATATTTTTTGTAAGGGATCTGATTTGGTGTCAGCAATATATGGAAGCAGGCTTTAACTCACCAGAAATGTGTGCAATGCAATTTCAAGGCAGGTGTGCCTGAATTTTCCAAATCTTTTATGTAGCATATGATACCCCTTCTGAAAACTTGCATAGGCAACAATATCATATTTCCTTTGCCCCCATTCTGTTTATATCACAATTAAATTTGCAAAGGATGGCCTGTCCTTTGCAAACCTGTATTGCCTGCCCCATAGATTTTGTAAGCACTTTCAGCGTGTGTGTTTTGCTGATGGAGTTGTATCTTGAATCTGATTATAAGATGATTAGTATGCATGTACATACTCAGCACTCTAAATGGGTAGACATAATATCCTATGATTTGATGATATGACATGAAATGGGAATATAACAATGACTTAAACCCTTCCAAACTCCTCCATCTTTCCCATTTTCATTGACTTTGAAGACAAGCAAATGCTATTTAAGAACAAACCATTTTGCTGCTGCCTCCCTTCATTCCCTGCTGCCATGAAATAATGCAGCAATACATGGTTTAGTATGACTCTTGAAATCCTCATTTGAGTATCTTGCAGCACATCAGATCAATTCAGACATCTGCTGTGCTTTGCACAGTCAATAGTATGTTTACTGACCATTGGCACACAGAAAATTTTAAATTTACTTGCTTTAAGATGAGCACATATCATAAGTCATCCATAATGTCATGATTTCTTTAGATGATTATTTGGGGGCCAATGTGCCTTCTTGCCCCAATTTGCACATGCTCCTAACTCTTGTTGGAAATGAATGTTATTTATATCAATGCTTTTCTGGAAAAGGGCAGTGGTTTTAATCTTCCACAAAATACTGACTTCTTCTTTGCCAAAATTATTGGACTAGGACATGAAAGGGCCACTAAAGGAGGAAATTGCTTTTGTCTCTATATGACATGTCTAATAATCAGTTCTATTGAAGTCAATGAAACTGAGCAGTTGATCAGTGTGAAGCCACCTGTCTTGCATCTCTGCTATGGTTAATTTCACTCCCATAGAGTAACACCACTGTGTATTACCTTATAATAAAACATGAGGGATACACTGGCATTATGATATGTTGCTATGTATAAATAAACCAGAAGAAGGAATCCTTTTCTGTTGAAAATTGTTATCTTCTTAAGTTTAGATAGGTTGGATAGCCATACGAGTGCAGACAGTGACTCTTTAGGAAATGTTACTACTCTGTAAAATAACAATGTTCTATCTTGTTGTCAGTTATCTATAGAGGAGCATGTAACATTTTTACCAATATATAGTTTGGTTGGTGCTTTTGTGTAGTTATTGTTCAGTTTGTCTACATGGCTGAAGCATTAAAGTGGTGGTGACAATAATAGTGATGGTCAAGCACTACAATAAATAGCTTAATTCCATGAGTGTAAAGATCTATAATCTCAATCAAAAACAGCCAAGGCTTATACCTTTGATGTCAGGAGTCCCGGTTGGTACAACCTCTTCAATGGAATGAATTATGGACTTGGAGTACAACACACTAATGGTACTTACCAACCAGGGTTCAATTTCTAGGAATTTATGTCTTTAGTGTAAAGACACCAATCTAAAATTTCTTAACTATTCGTCTGCATTCTTCTAGGAAGCAAGATGTTTTCCATGTGAAAGCCTTTGTGCCACATCTGAATCTTGAAAGTATTGGGTGGGTCAAAATAGCATCTCCAAGTAGCCTAGAGGCAGGTGACAAACCAACAGAAAAATATAGTGAAAAACAAGCTTTTAACAGCTCTTGCTGGCACTTAATCTACCACCTTTATGATCTCTGTTACCTTTTGGCTTCTACCAAACTTGGATAAATTTGGCATGAATATCTCAATTTAATTTTACTGCAATTGACAGGAAATGGAGTGTGTGGTGTCACCTTAGCTGCATAATTTTTATTTGTAAGTCCAAAGAAAATTGGGCTCTTCATTTAGCTTCTAGGAAAGAAGCAAGGCAAACATCATGGTGCTTTGAGTATCAACAGTAAAGATCCACATCCCAATTCCCATCCCAGCCACCTGCTACAGTACTCTCTTAAAATTAGGCAGTTATGAAAAGTCATGAGTAATCTTAAAATCCTTGTGTTGTACCGATTATATTAAAGGAAGTGGATTGGAGAAGTATTGCACCCAGTTGGACCAAGCTATTGCATGCAAAGTGCATATTGAAATATTGCAAGCTCATGATTGCAAATGCCTTAACTTTAAACTTTCTTTGTACTGTTGGTATTACTGACTTGAGTCATCATTCTCAACAATAGTTCAAAACATCAGCAGAATCAGGCAGTAATAAACAGTTGATGTATCACCAATTCTTTGCAACTATTTACTCTTTAGGAGGGGAGGTTGTGTAGGTTTAATTAATAGAAGCTTGCAATTACATAATAAAGGAATTAAGAGACAGAAAAGTGCCCTTTCCAGGTATGAAGACTCTTTAATAAAGCTGCCCTATGGCACAGATGGTAGGGAAAACTGCTGATGTTATGTTTCCCTCTCGTATGCATTCTGGCTCGAGTTCAGGAATAGATCAGCATTTGAGTGATTTAATTAGATCAATGTTCATTGTTGACTTCATGCAGCATAGTCATTAATGTAACTCGGATGGCACTCAGCAGTGGTTAGTGTTAGTTGTGGTTGTGGTTAGACTGGCACCCACTGTTGGTGAAGCTCATAATACCAATCCACCAAGTCCTGACCAAATTTTGTTCACAATGAAATAGACTAAGTGCTCAGTTAAGGTCTAGTTTGGGATATAATAAGATCCCGATGCAGCTGAATTCCAGCAGCCTTACTTGTGATACCGTATTCTTTTTCAGCACTAAACTACTTTGATAGAATTAGGTCATTACTCTGTTAACATTAAATTTCAAAGTAGAGCTATGTTCTTTCATGCAATATAATCTTATATGCAGACAAATGCAAATTGTTAAAACACTTTCAATTTGAGGTGAGTGCTAAGAAGGAGGACTTAGAGACAAGATCCTAGAACAACAGATGCAGTACAGGACACTCTCAGGATTGTCTTTCACCACCCACAGTGTTTGGCTTCTTCTTATAATTACTCTTGGCAAAACGATGTAGAGGATATGTCACAGCCAGAACTGTGATAGAGATGATAAACATCACCAGATAAATTATGAGTGGAGTTGTGGTCAGGCTTGCTGGAGAGATCTTTATCATGTCATCATGATGGGTCTGATGTATTCTGTTCATAACATCTGTGGTATGTATTTAACTAATAATAATTATTTTTATAGCCAAAGAAAAACAGTTGAGGCAGATTTCTAATGTTTCTTTGACATACCTCTGGAAATATCAATTTTATTGCCCTTGTATTCTACAGAAGAGGTGGAATTGGCAGCCACAGAGCAGCTCAACAGAAGGAACCGCCAGTCTAGTCATGTACACAGAGGCACCAACATCCAACACATTTTGTTGTTCCTTCAGCATGCATATTCATAAATGCACTTTAAACTCTGGAATACGTTCCTTTGCAGGACAAAAGTGTGAATATTTCAAAAGCAGGAACACATTGTTGATGGTTGTACTGGGAATTTGGATGCTATCCACCGAAGCTTGTGAGAGAGACATGAGGCAGGCCGGTTGCAGTCATGTTACCAGTCCAATTACTGAATTGACATTTATGAGCTACGTTGACAAGTATCTGATAACTTTAATGAATTTAAATAGATGCACATACCCCATGCCAATTATATGACGCAATATTGTACAGTGGCAAATCGATGTATGCTTAAATTTTTAGTGATGTGCAATGAATATCAACATAAATAAAACATACGTATATACATGCTAAAAGTTGGGGCTCTGTGTATGCACATCGAACAATTCCCAGGTACAGATGAATGGAGAAGCAACCTTGACACTGGAGTACCCTTATTGCTGGACATATCGGTACACATGACATATTTGAGTTATAGTTGCAATAATTTTCACTTCTGTATAGCCAACATGGTATATTCTGTGCATACTGAATAGAAGTGTGACGTGATAAGGTTAAATGATTTTTAAACGTGACACAGCCATACAAGCTGAAGCTGCATAAACCAGGCTTAACCCTATTAGCTCAGTTGGTGTGTTGTTGCATGTGTGACATTAAAGCATGTTGTTAGGTTTAGAGCTCTTAATTCAGCCTTAGCCATGCTGAGCTGACTGATCACACACAGTGGTTCCAGTAGAGACCCTCTCAGTGCCTTCAGCAGCAATGCTGATGGGAATGGAGGAATGAGAACAAAGACCTTGTTCCTGTTCTTTTTAAGTGAGTGGATATTGGATAATGACAAAAATTGGGCTTGATCATGATGCCTTCATGATAGAATAAGCTGCTAATATTCATTGCCTTTGTGCATCCATGAAGAAAGTGGCCCTTCGGCAAGTTATGGAGCACATTTAATGCCTATGGAACAATAATCCAGTGTGAGTCAATGCCTCAGCAGAAGAAGGAAGAAAGTTCAAATGAACTAAAAAAAACTGCACTAAATGAATACATTTCTGACCTTAACAGCCAATTGTTTAAAGGGTTATCTACCTTTTTCCTCAGCTGACGTGTTGTGATCTCTTTGCCTGTTTCAGAGAATCAGCGAAGAACACTAACCTTCTACCAGTAGAAAATCAGTCTATCAGACTGAACTGAGTTTTCTAAACTTGCCAGGAAGAGACAGCTTGCACAAATCCATAATCCCCAGTGAACGTACAGTGTGTTAACAGGAAACTAGGATTTAAATGGTTTATGAAACATTGTCTGTTCATTCTTCACACGGAGAGGTCCTGACCAATGAAAATATGGGAAATTTTACCTCAAGAAATATTATACAAAATGCTTTCAACAAGAATCTTGTACTCCCGACACAAAAGGGAAAACAATGTAGCCTGAGGGGCTTTTGATGTGATGATGTGAAATTGGTAGGGATTAATAGGTTAAGGGAGAGCATTCTGGGAGTCCATGAGCACACGTACACTATCACTGCTGTATAATGCTTGTCAAGATGCATTTGTTCTGTGTGTGATCAGAACTCTTGTTGTCTTTAGCAGGTTCAGGGTCACATGCCTCCACTCATGATCCCAATTTTTCCACACGACCAACGGACACTGGCAGCGGCTGCTGCAGCCCAGCAGGGATTCCTGTTTCCCCCAGGAATAACATACAAACCAGGTAAGCTTAATGACAAGCAATTACTCTGCTGCAGGAGGCAAAGTAGATATTTTCAAAAACTTGAATAAGAAACTGCTGTAGAAAGTTATTTTAAAAATTGTTATTGATAATAGTACATTTTGTTTAATCTTTTATTTTACCTATTTATTCCTTACCCCGTGCCTCCCATGGGAGGCAGATCGACCTGCAGTCTGTTTCCTTTGGATTCTCTGAGTTTTCATCCAATGTGCCCCATGCAGTGTGCATGGTATCATGTTCCACGTGTGACTCTGTTCTTGCACATCGTTCTTTCCTAATTAATCGTTTTGCCAATACACTTGGCTTCAGATTTTAATGGACCTTTTTGGTACTTATACTGGAAGAGGTAATCTTTGAATTAAATCCGGTGCCTGGCTCTGCCAGGTGTCGACTGCACTTCAGATTTTCAGGTGACCATTTTAGGGCAGAAAATGATGCAAATGCCCCCATATAAAAGCATGTGAGGGATGCTGGATTTCAATTGTGATTGGAGAGATTGAATGGGTCTTAAACTTGAACCTCACAAGTAGAATCTTGGTTTCCAGAGTTCCCTTACATCTTTGGGGGTCCATTAAAACAAAAATTACAATATGCAGTCTTGGAATGGAATATTTGGCCAGATTTGATCTCTACTCACCACCTACAAAACAGAGGAAAAGAATATGCTCTCTCACCCATATTTTTCTCACTGACCAGTTCCTTGACACTTACTCACTCCTTTATATAATAGCCTTTATGGCCTGGTATCCCTATCTCTGTAACATATTCCAGTCCTTTCAAGAACTCTGTATCATCCTAGTTCTGACCTCTTAGGTATCCTTCTCTCCCTTTGCCCCTCCATTGACAGCTCCACTTTCACCTATCTGCAGCTCCTCTGCTACAACTCCCTTTCCAAACCTCCCTGCCTCTCTTCAGCACTCTCCCCCTGCAAGACTAAATCCCATTTCCTTGACCAAGATTTTAAACGCCCTCAAACATTATAGGCACTATAGGATTATACGTTAATGTTGAAATAATTTGAAAGGCTAAATATACTTACTTAATTTAAGTCAAATGTCCAGTGATCTTTGGATATCAATTATTGATACAGTATTTGTTAGAATCTCTTTAATACACTGATTGATTGTATCTGAATCTGAAATTGATTGGAAATTGATGATGTACTGTTTGTACTGGAACTATAGTTGGCATTGCCTAATCCCATTATAAACCGAGTAAGGTACTATTTTGAACTGAACTGGAGTTTAGTAAAATGAAGGTCCATCACCCACATACTTCTCCCACTGGTCCCCCTTCCCCAATTTTCCTATCTGCTCTCCTCATGTCTGTCACTTGATTCCATATATCACATTCCTCTCCCATCAAACTCCATCATCTTCAGCCCTTTGTTGCTTCCACCTATCACCTCCCCACTTCTGGTGCTATTTCCACTCTCCCCTCCTCCATCTGCCTATCACTGCTTCCCCACCCCACCCCCCCCACCACCCCTCAACCTGGATTCACCTATCGCTTGCTAGCTCTTGCTCCACCCCTTCCCTGCATTTTTTTGTACTGGCTATCTCCTCTCTACCTTTCAGTTCAGGTGACAGGTCTTGACCCAAAATCTCGACTGTCCATTTCCCTCCATAGAATCTGCCTGACCTGCTGACTTCCTCTAGCACCTTGTGTATTGCTGGAGTTTAGTTAAACCCAATACTGATTCTACATCAAAGTACATTTTGTTGCTTTGTGTTGTTCTATAATTTTATAAGAATTCACATGAAGTTCTATTTCTATGTCTTATGCCAAGCTTAAAATAAATGTTAGCTCTGCTGATTACCCTGTCAGTAAATGCACTATTCATTTGTAACAGTGCCATCCAGGGGGCATTGATAAAATAGTAGAATGGGCTATAAAGCAATAGATAGAATTGAATGTTAGGAAGTGGGAGTTGTAGATATATTTATTTAATAAATTAAAAGTAATAACAATGTTATGAATGAGAGGATGTGGAAGGGCATACAGATTTGGAGCTTTAGGTTCATAAGATGTTAAAAGCAGCATCTTAAATGCATAAGGTAAAAAGTAACTAATGGAATGCTGGATTTATTAGAAAAAGGCACAGAATATAAAAGCTGAGGTTTGATGATACATTATAATCAGCCCATTGTGTGTAGTTTTGAACTCTACTCCATTAAAAGGATGAGGTACAGA
>JAUZTB010000033.1:30306307-30321131 GCA_034780895.1 Rhynchobatus australiae | reverse complement strand
AACAGTGTTCCTCTGTAGTACAGAAATGGTTGGAAAGTCAGTTTGTCCACAAACTCTGTCAATGAGAGCTTGGTCACAGCTAGGCCAATCAACTTACTTCCAGGCAGCAAGCCTTACATTTCCTTAGCCATAGAACCAGTTGTAAATTAGGAACTCTGGCCTTTGAGTCTGACTTGCACCACATACTGGCAACACCTCCTGAGCCCAACCTTAAACCATAACACAGTTTAGAATCATATGATCACACACCACAGAAGGAGGCCATTTGGCCCAGTGAGTCTGTACTAGCTCTATACAAGGGCAATCCAGTCAGTCCCATTCAGTTTATCTGAAGTGTCTCTGCAACTCTATATTCTTGTGAATGAGACTTTGTATTAATAACTTTCAAAAACAGTTTGAACAGCAGGCAATATTCTAGCAGTGTGAAACACATAACCCATACTGGAGAGAATCTGTCACTCCATTCTCAGCTCCTTAAACTGCTATTTTATTGCCTTAAATGTAAGCAGATCTGACATTTAATATTGTTTCATGCTTATGGAAACCACATCAACAGGTTTTCCCTGTCCTGTAATATTGCAAGCTATTATGTTATCTCATTTGAGGTGGAAACAACTAAGAAGTAAAACACCAACTCGTATCATTGAGGATAAAACAAGAATATGTACAACAGTAAGGGCTGGATGCAGATTCAGCAGTACTTAACTCTGCCAGGATTGATGCAAAAAACCTCACAAAGCTATTGGTTCTTTTTGTGCAGGAACGGGTGCCCTTTGAGAATCTTGCACAGCAGCTGACAGGAAAAACAGGTGAAGATGTGAAGGTTGGTCCAGGGGTCATTGACCTCACAAGGCCAGAAGATGCAGAAGGTGAGTGGGTGACCCCAAGACATAACAAAGTCTTCTTTAATGAATTCAATGAGTAGTCAAATAAAGTAATTTTATTGTTGGTAGATTCACATATACTTTTTTTTCATTACTTTTAGTTTTTTTGCCACGAGAATCAATAGCAGCTAACTTATTGCAATTATAATTTCATTCACTGCTTCACTGTAAACATTTTAGAAAATTGTTATGGAGAACAATTGAAGAGTAGTTCAGGTTTAAACATGTAAAGTAATAAATATACCTCATTTGGTATATTTCTAGATGTGCCTATGTGAAGTCACACATGTGCCATCTGATCTGATGTAAGAAACTTGAATTATCACTCCTTCAGGCATTTCCAAAGCAATTGTGAGATCTCAGAGTCAAGTATAGTGCAGGCAGAAGATGCTGTTATCACTTTTTATATTAACTCCAAGAAGAAACCCAATGAATCTGGACTCCGACCCAATTCCTACATTCCTAACTGATCCATCTGTCTACATCTCCTTTAGTTCATAGGATGCAATGCTCTGTACATTTACAATGGTTTTCAGGGGTAACAGACAACTGCTTTCTGGATGTTAAAATGATAGTGAAAATGAATGTATCTGAGTTCTGTGGAAGTTATGTGTTGGGAGTTAGTTAGGGTTGATCTTATGGGAGTGACACTGCTGACACTCTTTGAACCTTATGGGAGTAATGTATTTCTTATTGTTTGGTGGATAAATCCTTTTAAATTCCATGTATGTCCTGGAACTGTCATAAAGTGGGAGGAAAGAAGAAGAATATTTGGATCTCTAGAATAAAAAAGCAACGAGTTTCACATTCTTCTCAAATTTTTCAGATTGAGCATACATTTTCCGAGAGAAATTTGCAACAACTCCCCAATTGTAACATCATTTCCTTGATTTATTTACTAGACTCTTGATATTGCTAAGTGTATTCCTGAAGCAGAGTAAGTCTAGAGGGCAAGGATAATTGGGCTAGGTGCACAGTTATAATTTGGTCCATATTTAGAAGGCACAGGCTTTGATTTTACTAGGACACCTGGGATGGTGAGCAGTTAAAATTGCAAAAAATAAGTCTCTTGCCCTGTTCCCACTTATGAGACATTTAATTCTGGAGCTCAGCTCAGGAACATGATCCCTGTAAGTGGATAAAGGCCTTATCAATAAATCCAAAAGAATCTAGTAGCATCATTTGACCCCAGCACAATTCTAGATGGGCAGCAGTGACAAGCAATCTCTTGTGGATGCCATGATATCTTTCTCTACCCAAGTGGGTTTGACTGGCTCAGCAGCAGTGAATGTTTTTGGGTGCAACTGCATCATTGGAAGTTCAAGTCTCCAATTTCCCCACCTCACTTCTACCCATGCCACTGGCCAGTGGAATCTCAATGCTCCTCACAGAAACTTTCCACCAGCTGTGCTGAATCCACTAAGGGGGACACCCTTAGCAATGGGTGAGTTAGTATATCATTCATGGAAAGCACTGTAAGGATCATTGATTGGCACACAAAGCCACTGATTTCCCAAAGTGTTTCCACCTGTTTCCCTGGGTTTGTGTGAATCTCCTCAATCCACTGCAGCTTTCCATTAGCAAGATTCTGGGGGGGTAGCACAGTGGCACAGTTGGTAGAGCAGCTGCCTCACAGCCCCAGCGATCTGAGTTCATTCTTGACCTCCAGAGGTGTCCGTGTGGAGTTTGCATGTTCTCTCTGTGAATCCCAAAGATATGCAAGTTGTCGGTTTGCCCGTAATGTGTAGGTGAGTGGTAGAATCTGGGAGGCGACGGAGGGGAAGTTGATGGGAATGTGGGAGAATAAAATGGGAATAGTGTAGGATTAGTGTAAATGAGTGCTCAATGATCAGCATGAACTCAGTGAGCTCTTCCTTTGACTCTATGACACAATGAAAACATATTATTAAAGTAATTCAGTAGAAACCATGTAACTTGTTAAGCTATTACTTTTTCTAATTAACCAATTGTTGCTCCAATAGAACTTGCCCTGACTAGTGCTTCAGTCAACTAACCAGTCAGTCTGTTTTGTCTCGTGTTAGGATGGCTGACTCTCCTTGCTGAATGTAAAGCCAACGGGTGGAGGGTGGGAGTGGAGAAGAGGGAGCCTCATTGGAGAGCTTGCAATACTTTGTGTAGGTGTGAAACTCAACAGTTGAACCCAAGAGCTGTGTCAAGTTCCTCAGCTAACTGTAATGCAAGGACTCCACCCAACTAAATGGCGACAGTTTTTCTGTCCCGTTAAACCAGTGGATTAGTCCATCGAGGAGTGCTGGAAAGTACTTATCCTGTTCATCTCTGTCTTGTTTAAATAGTTATTTCTCCTTATAAAGCACCTCAACTCCACTATCTTCAAAAAAAAAGTACATTTGGAGCTCTAAGATTATTTGGAGGCACAGAGCCAGACACCATCTTTCTGACTCCCCTTTCATTGGAGTAAAGCACAAGCATTTGCAGAGAATTTTGAAAATCAGGACATTACATTTCGGCAGCCAGACCTACTTATTGATATAGACCAGTGAACAAGAAACCACATCACTGGCCTTGGTGGGTAGGGTAGTGCTCAGCCCACGTGAGTCCAGAGAAGTAGCAGTTTCTCCCTCTGGTGGCAGTGCTTATATCTGATACTGTTTCTTGGGGTACTGGTGTAAACTGTCTCCTTGGGTAGGTGTTAATACTCTCAGTGCTCCTTCATGTTCTTCACACCATTGTCCCCCACCCTCGCTCTCCTTCTCCTAAAAGCTGGGGCCACCATCGTTGGCAGGGTTGTACAGCAGAGGCAATGTCTGCCTCTGTGTTCTTGAGCTTCTCTGCTCCTCGGGTCCTTTTTATGTGCCTGGGGGTATCATTTGTCGCACATTTTCAAATCTGGCTTTGTGCTTGTGTATGTGTTTTTTCAGTGTTTACACATGTTCACAACCCTCTTTCTAGACCATGTGACTCTAATGTGAATACACCTCCAGGTGTGTGTTTCTTGAAACTCATGTCTTTTGCCTTGTGCATACCTTAGTCTCTCTCACTCTCAGTGGAAAATAGTGCTATCACTCAACCACCCATTAAACATCTCTCCTGATTTTCATTTCTATTGAATCTAATATGGTTTGTGCACACTATTGATCAAAATTATTACCAGAGCATGAATTTTATAGATGCTTTTGGACTTATTTTATACATTGTGTAGAGAATTCTTATTTTCCAACTGTATGCAATTATCATTGTCTTAAATTGTCAAAACTCTTGTTACTATTTTATCAAATTACTGTTCCTGTTGGTTAGACAACTGAGTAAAAATATGCTGCACATTCAGAGCAAACTCAAACTGTAATATAATTTATTTTCCTCTTGCAACATTTAGGTGTAAACTGTGGGGAGTGCTTGCATGACAAAAGCTACATCTACTTTTGTGTTTCTCATCTGTAACTGCAAAGAGAAACAATTCCTCCCGTGCCAATATTTGTCATGCATAAATATTTGTAACAGTTACCATGGTAGTTTAGAAAAAAAGACAAGAAACAGTAAATGTTGAAAGTTACACCGGGAACAAGGATAAATATTTCTGGACAAGAATTTAAACTTTAGATAGTGTGTAGGTGAAATTTTGGAAATGTTATCACACAGAGTGACTGTGGTCAGAAGAGAAGAGTAAGATTTTCCTTCATTTTCAGTCAAGCATATGTCACATGCATCAATTCATCCCACAATCATTAGGTCTATTTTTTAACTGCTCAGATGTAAAACATTAGCAGATACCACAAAAGCTTCAGTGAGGTCTTTTGTTCTCTTCCATGTGGTGGGTTTGCAGGTCCTGTGCTGCTTGGGTAGTGTGTTTGCTTTAGCTTGCTCTGTCGGGAGGGGAGGGGGTAGCAACACAAGACATCTAAGCAGGAAATAGACTAATCCAAACGTGGTTTTCAACAATATTAGACAAATTTTAAAAGGGACTGATTATCCATTACGATGGAATTGACTCCATATGGACTTGGCAATAATAAGTCTATTTTATCCCCCAGGTTTCAATTGATGGTTCAAATTTCCTCTTGTCTAAGAATTCATATGGAGGGAAATCTTTAACATTCTCAATGATCATGGTTGTTGATTCCACTTTAGAATACAACTTGTGAAACCAAAAGCTTTCCCCTTTCCTCTTAATGTTACAATGAGGGAATATTAATTTACGTAATTCAATGAGTGTCTTGTTATTCAAAAACAAAATGTGATTCCTTTCTTGGCCAGCCAAACGGCATGGATAGAGTATTACCTAAAGTGCTTTGTTACAACAGCATAATTGTTCCTTTGCTCTACAGGGCTACTCCCCTCCGCGCCTGTCCTGAAGGTGCTGACTCACGTGGCGTTTACAGCTGCCAGCCATCCTCAAGTGGTGTATCTTTCCAGTGAGCCTGACTAATGAGTGGTAGCGAGCTATTCAATTATGACAGCCATTGCATCCAGTCCTGGTTCAGTGCTCAGCCTGTAGTTTTTCCACAAGCACACCCACTTTCATTTAGGGGTCACTGGGCAACAATTAAGACAGGGAACTCTGGTTGATTTTGTTTCCTCCTCCTTCCCAGTTATGATGATTTGGTACCACCCGGGTGGAGACCAACTAACTTAGTATGAATCAAGGATCAGAAATGGAACCTGACTGTTTATGGGTCATTTTGACTTTGGACAGTTAATTTAATAGCTGAACTTTAAATTCCACAATTTTAATATGCCTTTGACGTAAGGAAGTGATCCTTAGAAACAGTGAATGGCAAAATATAACCAAATTATCAATTCCTATTACACAAAGATCTCAAGTTAATTGCTTAAGGAACAGTTAGCTACCTCTCAGTTGCATGCAGACTGTTTGAAAAATCCACAGTTTATTAATCAATATTTTAATTCCCGATTACTGCTTTTTTGTCACCTCCAAAAGATTCCAATTGAAAGCTGATTAAGCATATTTGTGTGGATTTTGTTAAAGACTGCAATCTGAAAGCTTTTGAAAAAATAAATCCTTAAATCAAAATATAAATAAATAACATAAATTGGACTTTGGCTCCAAGGCAAAATTATACCGATGCATTGTAAATGATATATTGTCACTTAAAAGAAATGCTGTTACTTTTACTGGATCACAACAGCTATGATTTGAGATGGTTACAAATCAAATGTACACAACACATCATTCAAAGTGAATCATCCTTAGGAGGGAAAAAAGCTGTGCTGTGCTTTTCTTCAGAGAAAAGTTGCAATACTGAAGTAGATGGAGAAGAATTAGGCGACAGACATCAGCAAATTATTCCTACATTAACCGGCACTGGGCCACCTCTTGAACTCTTGCATGGTTTGAAAATGGGAATAAACACTGCTAAAAGAAAATCAAGAAAGTGAAAGCTCTTTCCCCTTTTTTATTCATGGGTTGTGGGTGCTATGCTGGTAAGAAGGATGGCATTTATATCCAATTCTTAATTACTTTTGAGATTTTGGTTAACGTGCAGATACAGCAAGTAACTAAAAAGACAAAGAGAGAGGGTTGGCCTTTATTGCTAGAGGGGTGGAGTGCAAAAATTGGGAGAGCTTGTTACTACAACTCAACAGGGAATTGGTGAGGTCACTCTTGCAGTATTGGAGACACTTTTGGCCTCCTTATTTAAGAGGGATATGCCTGTGTTTACAGTAAAGATTCACTGGATTGATACCTGGAGTTAGGGGTTAACTAAGAGAAAAGATTGAGCAGATTGGGCTATACTCTTGAGTTTTGAAGGGTGAAGTGATCTCATTGAAGCATTCAACTGAAGGGGTTTGGAAGGGGAGATGCTGTGGGTATACTTCTCTTCATGGAGGAGTCTAAACCTAATGGACATAGGTTAAATGTTTGGCTCTTAGGATTGAGTTGAGAAGGAATTTCTTCTTTCAGAGATTTGTGAACCAGTGGACTTCTCCACCCAAGGTAGCTATGGATCCCATGTATTAAAATATATTCAGTGCTGTGATAGACTTTTGGGATACAAGGGAATTGAAGCTTATGGGAATCAGCAGCATGATTTTGAGGCCAAAGGTTGGATCTCGTTGAAGGAAGGAGTAGGCATACAGGGTGACATGGTCTCCTGCATCTGCTTCTTATATTCTTATATCTCATGAGCCACCTTCTTCAGCTGTTGCGTTCTATTTGGTGAATATACCCAGTGCTAGGTTCAAGGCTTTTGGCCCAGTGAAGATTCATATGTTTTACACATTAGGATGGTGCGTAACTTCATGTAAATAGTGGTGTTCCCATTCAACTCCTTCAAGGTGATATGGGAATTATGGATTTGAGAGCAACAAACATTTTGCCAGAGGAACCCAGCAGGTCGAGTAGCATCTGTAGGCAGAAAGGAATTGTTAACGTTTCAGGTCAAGACCCTGTATCTGGACAGTCCTGACCTGATGCTGCTCAACCACTGAATTCCTCCAGCAGATTGTTTGATGCTCCAGATTCCAGTACCTGCAGTCTCTTCTGCCTCCTCATGGACTTGAGAGGTGCTTTCAAAGTAACTTTGGCTTGTTGCTGCTGCACATGTTGTATGTGGTACACAATACGACCACAGTGGAGAGGGTTGAATTTATGATGGAACAGAGTCAAGCAAGAAGGCTTCTTTGCTCAAGATGGGGTCAAGTTCCTTTAGCTCTTGAAGCTACACTGATCCAGGCAGATGGAAATATTCCATCATGTTTTTCAGTTATGCATTGAAGAAGATGAAAAGCCTTGAGGGAATTAGAAGGTGAGCCATGTATTACCACTGATGTTGACATGATAGATTATCTTTTGTCGGAGGTGGTCATTACCAGGTACTTCAGTTGCACAGATGTTATTTATCATCTATTAGTGCAAACCTAACCCTATCGCCAAAGCCATCAAATTGAGTCGCTAGAGTGTGCAAAGTCCAGCTCAGTGTTTCAGTGTTATATTGCACAACCATCAGTTTAATAAAGATCCAGTGATGAGAGTTTAGCATACAAGTGCCACAAAGAATGAGTGAGCTTAAATGAATCTTAAATGAATGACAGCATTCCAGCAAGCCACGAGTCCTGATCCTTGCATTGGCCTGCATTTCCTGCCTCCTTTTCTTTTCCCACAAAGGTCTTAGAGGTGTGCCGCCATCTCTCACTGTCATCAGCATTGTGTAGAGCAGGGCAGACCACCAATATTTTGGACCCTGTGGCTGGTGCATATTAAAGGTGCTTCCACATCTGTTATGGTTCTTGATGTGCATCTTCAGATTAACAATGGCTTTCTCAAAGAGATTTTATGTTGTACAGTGGCTCTGGTTCCAGAACTTTATTAGCTGAATTCCAAAACAGGAGTTAAAATACCCCTCAAAATTTCTACCATTAGAGAAAAGCCATTTACCAAAAATCAAATCCTTTTAGAATTTTCACTACCAATCAGAGGTTTTGAGCTAAACTCTACATTTACATTTAAGATGATTCAAACAAAGCTTTGCTTTCTCCTGACAGAGTGCAATGCAATATAATTCTGTGCTATTGGCTTGTGCTACTTTAATATGAACTTCAGTGTGAAGATAACTGCAGCAGAACTGCAGCAATGAGAGAAGGTCACTACTATTCCAAAACTTAGATTAAATCATTCTCTTCGAAGTGTGTTTGTTTATATTCTTTAAATTTCCTTCTCTCATTACATTGTTTCCTGAAGCTGAACAGACAATGTTTGCGTGAGTGTTAATTCTTTTCAGGAGCCCATTTCACACACTGGATTCCTTTGTGACAGCCTGTCTGCTGTGGCACAAAGACATAGTCAAAGATCAAGTGAAGAGTTTTGGCATTTGGCTGCATATCTTAACCACTTCAAGTGTGGGCCTGCTTTAGACAGGTGTGATTAGGTACTATAGTTTTAAGGACATTTATATTTATGATCCAAGTGAGGAGCTATTCAAAAAAAGATTCCAACTGTGTAAACACATGCTGTAAATCAAATTTTAAAATAAGTTCTGCTCGCAAGACTTACCAAATGGATAATATGCCTGTCAAGTATTCTTGTTTACATATAGGCTGGAATTGAAAATCCCCATTACCTGACCCTAAGGTATGAGCAATTTGTACCTGTCAGTGGACCACTCGCTTACAATTTACAAACGGAAAAAGCATATTTCTTATAATCTCACTTATGCTCATTCAAATAAGCATAACACAAACAGTTATCCTGCAGGTTATGTTCAGATACTATGAAATACATCAAAGGGTTCCCCTTGCACAACGTAACTGGAGTAATTCCTTTTTAATTTATTGTGGATTATCTCTCAATGGATACATAATAGGCAACATCACAAGAGTTAAGCTTTCTTTGTAAATATTGCTGTTTATCACCAAATTGGCAATGATCAAATTAAAGAAAATCTATACACCAGCAGAAAATAATTTTTTACATAGTAGCAGAGATGGATACATTTTTTGTGATTTTTTTAAAAAAGATTTTAGTCTAATTTCAGGTTTCAGGTATAAGCTATAAAACTTGATGTTTAAAGTAGACATCAATGTTCTGTGATTGTAATCCTTAAATCTGCTTTGGTGTTTTCCACCCAAGTTTAACCACACTTTATAAAAGCATTGGGTCTAAATTGTATTGTATAATATTAGACATAACTACATTAACATGTTTGGATGAAAACCCTGTCCACCATTTTAATGCTTTTATTGAAACAGAACTGAAAGGAATTTCATGCAGCTGCATGATTGTTATAGCTCCTACTCTAGCACAGCAAAATTCCAACTCTTGGTGAGCTTTGACATTTACCATGCAATCTGAGTCACTTAGTTGTAGGTATCTGTTATTTTTGACTGTTCTGACAGTTTTGGGAAAGCAGTTTATACACTTCTGTACATTTACCTCTGCATTATTCATCTTCAGTGGTGTGCTGATAGCAATTTACAAAAGTCAGGCTCTATATTGTGATGCAGCACTCAAGAGGTTAAACATTGTTAGAACAACTGGAGTCTGGCAATTACAAAGTGATTGAATAGTTTTAGATATCACAGCCACGCATGTGACTGTAGATAATACAGACATGTCAGCACACACTGCAGGAGGGTGTAAAACTAACTTCAAATGCCTTTCTACTGCTTTCTTAATCAAGGACAACATATCTAAATTCCTACAGCAGAATTTTCTATTTAAATTCAAATTCACTTATGAAATCTAAAAGGACCCTTTGCCAATCTACCTTTAAAGATCTGATGATCATGGTGTTGTGTCTGCAATGGTCATGAGTTGTTTGGATGTTAGCTATCATTTGAAAGCACATTATCTGAAACTGTGCACTAGTTTGAACTCTTTCCTCTAGCAAAGAGAAATACGAAAGGTGGATGATAGATACCTTGAACCATTTAACCTAGAATTTGGACCCACTTGCTCTTTTTGTATATGTGCAAATATACAAAAAAAGTGTTTGGTGCCTGTTTATAAGTATTGTGCCCATTTTCTATTAAAGTTCTGCCCATTGGGTATTTCCTGTCCTGATTATCTTCAGCTAGTATCATTTTCCAGTTGTGTATTGCATCCTATTAACGTGCAAGGTGACTTACCAACAGAAATTGGACGAGAATCCAATTGGATTTACGACCTTCCATAAAACAAGGGGTACATCACACTGAAAAGTGAACCGTAGAGGATCTAAAGTTCTGTTCTGGGACATTTTTGATGTATTTTACATTTATTCCCACCACAATCCCCCCCACATTCCCCCTCACCCCACATTGTTTCAAAGTATTAAAAATCACATTACCAGAAGCAATGAGCACAGATCGAAGCATCTGTGCACTGATATCGTCAAGTCACAGATGCCTAAGTCTGTGGCGCAGATGCTGCCACTGCCCATGGCAACTGCCCCTCCCTGGCACATTCAGCTCCATCCATGTATCATGGACTCTTCATCTGGAGACCCCTGTGTCATTACTTGCCTCCTTACTTGTCACGATTTTCCTCTCCACCCATCCCAAAGATTACTGGCTCTCCAAACCTACACCAGCCAGACCAAATGTACTGTAAAACTGGAGTCCCCAGTTCTTTGAAGGGCAATTCCCAACTGGGACGTTAGGAGGACAAATTGCAAGTTAGTTTATTTATTTTTATTGATGTTATTTTAATGTTTCTTATTTTTCTGGACCATTGCTCCGGTTACTGTGAATTTGAATCTCACCAGGACAGACACATTAAATGACTGTTAAAGAAACTTCCTGGCTTTCAAGTCTCCATGGTCAGCCTCTCTTCCACCAAAGGCAGTTGTTCTGGTGTGGGATAGCCAGCCCCAGTTGTATGGGAATCCTTATAAGACTTCACTGGTCACTATCCAGATCTGGAAGATCAGATAATTCAGCCTTCCACACCTTACCATGGTTTGGCCATGTTTGGAGTATTTTGTCCAGTTATGGGCACTACACCTTAGGAAATGCGTACAAATTTTTAAAGAGGGTGTAGAATAGATTTACCAAAATGATTCCAGGGATGAGGGACTTCAGGTATATAGGCAGACTGGAGAAGCCAAGGTTGTGAGGAGATCTCATACAAGTATTTGCCATCAGGGAGTTACATACATATAAGATAAGGATGAGTCAAGAAGAAGCAGACATAGAATGAAAATGATTGGCAAAAGGACCAGAAGTGGTACCTGGACAATATTTTTGCACATCAAATGGTTAAGGTCTGAAATACTGTACAAAGAGAGTAGTAGCGGCAGATACAATAATAAAGTTCAAAAGGGAGGTGGATAAGTATCTGAAAGCAGGGGCTTCTAAGGGAGAGGTTGTGAGAGTGGGGCTACGTTTATTGCTTCTACATAGTACTGGTAGGACTTGGTGGGCTGAATGGCCGCCTGCTGTGCTGTAACCATTCTGTGATTCTCAGGGTGTTACAGGTGAAGTGCCAAATCCAGATTGATTCATCTCCAGGATTTTGACCACACAAAGTCTAGTTCCTTACAAAAAGGGAGAGCATGACCGAACAGTAAGGGAATGGTTTTAATTGTACTAATGGAACTTTGCTGATGGACAGAGGAGTTATCTCCTGTCCTGGCCAATATTTATTTCTCTACACTTTGGTATTTACATGGCTATATCTTTAATCAACATCATTAAAACAAGTTATCTGGTCAATATCATGTCACTGGTTGTGGGAGCTTGTTATGGGAAAACTACCACACTATCCATGCTTTAAGGTACTTCATTGGTTGTAAAGTGCTTTGGGACTTCCTGAGGTTGTGAAAAGCATAATATAAGTTCAATGCTTTTTCTTTCTACTAGCTTTAAATTTCCTCTGCATTCCTCTGATCATTTGATATTATTTTAGCAGAGGATCTGTAAATGTTCAAAGAAATGGCCGAAGTGTCATTGATATCATTTCTCCAGCTTTCTGCAGCTTTTCTGCTCTGTTCACTAAAGGCAGTAAGGAGAACAGCTGATTGCTGAGTTGTGATCTGTGAATCAGTGAATCACAGAGGCAGATTGCTCAGTGTAACGTTTGGGGGTGGGGGAGGGTGGGGTCACAGCATTTGTGGTTTACAACAAAGCTGTTGCTGGGGGGATAACAATGCATGGGACTCCTTTGATATATGGAGCTGGCAGAGTTCAACTCATTCTTAACCATAGCAATTACTTAACTAGTTGAGAGCCAGAATTCTGGACCACTGATCCAGTTAATGTGACTATGAAGTCCCACTTTGCAGTTGGGGTACTGAAATTTTCGTAATTAAGTAAATCTGGACCTTAAAAAGAATTACTAGTCTTAAAAATGGAGTGAACACAAAATTCTAGGGTTAGGCTGTCAAAGGTCACAGGGAGAAGGCAGGAGAATGGGGTTGAGAGGGAAAAATAAATCAGCCATGATCGAATGGCAGAACGGACTTGATGGGCCAAATGGCCTGATTCTGCTGCTATGTCTTATGGTCTAAAATGGGAACAATGGACAGACAAATTATAATTGTTTTAATGAAATGTGATGCCTCAAATTGTATTTGTCTACTATAGCCTTGAAGTGCAGTTTTGAGAAGTGATTTTTTGACTGCATGCCTCAGTGATGGTGCCTCACTTGCTGGGGGCACAGGTTAAGACCTTGGGCATGTGCTCCACATGACTTGGTGTCTATTAAAATCATTGATTGACAAATGATGTTGATCATGTGCCTGATCTTTCTGATATACTTTGCCAACAGGTGAGCTCTAGGAGAAGATCTCAAAATCGTACCATTATTTCTTAACTGCAGCATTTACTTTGAGATGGTTTCAGAATTTAGTATGTCTTTGGTTCTCCATGCTCTCTATTTTTACTTAGACTTCAGTTGATCTCTTGTATCCAGTGTAGAATAATGGATTATAATTACACATTGCATCATTGCAATTAAAATTTATGGATTTGAAACTAGAATTAGGAAGCCAATGTTATTCTAAGTCAGTAATCGTTGATAGGTGAGAAACTGAACCTCAGGTTATACAAGGACATTACAGCAAATCCCTCTTCCCTCTTCAATGAAAAACACTTGAAAACATGTCACATATCAAGTACCATAATGAAAAAAGAAAGCCCAAACAACCCTCCACATACCCCTACTCCTACCACCCCCCCACTTCAGCCATCCTCAGAGAGAGACGTTGTGACATGACTGGACAGATAGGAGCAAGAATGGTTATTTAACACTGAGACAGGATTTATTGACTTTTGTGCATAATGAAAAGTATTAAAAATGTTCATTCCAGCTTAGCTGAAAGGAGCTGTCCTGGCATTGCAATCTTTGCTTGTGAAACATGGTTAGGCTTACAAACCTGAAGGAGCAACTTCATTAGATTAGAGAGCCTTTTGAATTAGTGTCAAGAATGCAGCAATTTAACATCGAGCTGAACCTGAACTTGCAGCTTGCTCTAGCTCATCAAACTGTCAGTCAGTAATACTCAGTCCTGACACACTGAACAATATTCTGGTGCCAAAACCGATCTGAGTGTTCATTTTCCAAGGGCCCCACCACACACGGAACAATGCACTTAACTACCTAAAGGTGGCAGGAACCTGATGGTTCAACATATTATGAAATGGAAGACTAAAGTTTGCACATTTATGTATGCACACTAGAATATTTATTCTGTTAAAAGAGTGTCAATCAGAAAGCAATAGCACTGGGGACATCATAAATTTCTAAACTGATCCTGAGGAACAGACACTAGCTGTCATGTTTGAACTAGCATTTCACTGCTGGGGTAATGGATGCCTTCATCTGGCCCAGCAGTCAGCAGATTGCCCTGTGTTGATGGATACTGTCAGCTGAATGCTACACTAGATTTCACTGCACAATAAACACGGTTTTCCGAGTCCATGCAAAGTGAAATCAATTTATCCTGTATGCTCGGTGCATGCTAAATGAAATTAATGTACTGTGTTGCTTTCTTTTCTTCCTGCTCCGGTGTTTCAGGGAGTAAGGCAATGAATGGGTCTCCAGCTAAACTACAGCAGTATTATTGTTGGCCAACAGGAAGCACTACAGTGACGGAGGCACGGGTCTACAGAGAAACCAGGGGTCGCAGCAACAACGAGCCGCATATCAAACGACCAATGAATGCTTTTATGGTGTGGGCAAAGGATGAGCGCAGGAAGATACTGCAAGCATTTCCAGACATGCATAATTCAAACATCAGCAAAATTTTGGGTGAGTAAATTGGAGGAAGTCTTTCACACAATACTTTGGACACCATTCACCTCCTTCCTTTGACTACATATTGCCCGATCCATATGAATCAAAAATATTGTGACACAACATAAGTCCAAAGCATCAATATGTGGAGTAAAATCCATGACAGAATCCCAATAGTTAACTTCAAGAAACTGTTTTCCAGGAATGTAGTAACGTACATTTATGAATAATCATTTAGCATTTTAATATATTTGTTGCACACCTCAAGAATGAGATACTGTTGTCATTC
>JAUZTB010000033.1:30224064-30236953 GCA_034780895.1 Rhynchobatus australiae | reverse complement strand
ACTACTTGTTGGCCTTGTTGTCCATGCCCAAATCCCTAAAATGTATGTAACTAAAGAGGGTAATTCCTTTCTTGACCAAAACTTTCAGGCCACTTGGTAGGACTTTGGTTTACTCTGGGTTGAATCTGAGAAGAGATTTTCCCCATCAAGAGCAGCTTTTGACCGACATGAGGAGTCTGCACGACAAATATGTTTACCTGACTCTGATTCACATCAGAATTTTGATCTCCTGCCTCTGTTTCTGGCACAGGCTGTCTGGGGTTGATTCTTGGTACTTTTTTAACTGATCAGAACAGTTTGGTTCATCCCAGCATTCATGTGATCAACATGTAGAAACCCATCTTTACAACTGCTAAACATCTTGATGAAACATGCAAGGAACATGTATTTTTCAAACTTTTCTAGGTGACCTCTCCACTTAGTTGTGGTGATGCTTTTTCACTCTAACTTTCTGATTCCATTTTAGACTTCTTTCTCTATCTTTGATTCTATGACTACGCTCTAATTTATTTGTTTTTCCTCTATTTACTGTGCTGAGTTTGGCTTCAGCAGCAAGAACTTGGTTTGAGAAAGAATTCAGCTGCTCTTCTACCAATAGTGGTGTGACAGGTGATTTAATAAATGACCAGAAGATTTGCCAGTGTGTGATTCAAATGTTTCTTTGAATTTGGACCTTGCATTTGTTTAATGAGGACACATTTAGCAATTTATACTGCGTGTTCAGCTCTTTCATTAGGAGAGTAATACTGTGAACCGTAGTGTGTTTTACACCATTTCTATTTGTGAATTGTGCAAATTCTTCTGAACAAAACTGAGGTCTGTAGCTTGATGCATTTTTTTCTGGATGCCCATACATGGGAAGCAAACTTTGCAAAATATCCAATGGGATGGAGAGCTTGAGTTATAAGGAGAGTCTGGATAAGTTGGAACTGTTTACCCTGAAGCAAAGGTGGCTTAAGGGTGTCCTTACAGAGGTTTATAAAATCACGAGGGACATCGATAGGGTAGATAGTCACAATCTTTTTCCCAGAGTAGGGGAGTCCAAAACTAGCGAGGGTAGGTTTAAGATAAGAGGAGAAGGATTTAAAGAGGATCTGTGGGGCTAGTTTTTCACCTAGAGGGTGGTGGGTATATGGAACGAGCTGCCAAAGGAAGTGGTTGAGACAAGTACAATTACAACATTGGAAAGATATTTGGACAGGTTTTGTGGATAGAAAAGGTTGAAAGGGATCTGGGTCAAATGCTGGTCAATGGGATTAGCTTGGTCAGCATGGACAAGGTGGGCTGTAGGACTTGTTTCCGTGCTGTATAACGCTATGACTCTTGTTCGTAGTAGTTTAATTCAGCAGAATCACTTCCACCCACTTTGAATGGTTAATCTATCACAATGAACAACTCTTGCCCCTTCCAACTCTGTAAAATCTACATGTAGCTGTTGCCATATTCTAGCCAGCAATTGCTATGAGTGCAAGGGGACAAATGTTGCATTTGATAACTGATTGTAAAATGGTATATGTACTGTGCTGTAGTGTTCTTTGTTCTATAGGTAGACACATGAATGATAGAGAAATGGGGGGGGGGCGGTGTAGGATGGAAAGGTTAGATAGGTCTTAGAGCAGGATAAAATGTCGGCACAACATCACGGGCTGAAGGCCTGTACTGCGCTGTTGTTACGTGGAACATCTATGTTCCATGTATTCATTATTGGCCTTATGTCCTTAGCTAACTCAGGCTGCCATAGGTAGCTTCATGCCAGACTGTCAGGCACATCCTAAAGCGTTGTTCATGCATATTTTTGACAATTGAGATCTGTATTTCTAGGGAATCAATACTCTGCCTTCCCACATTACACATCTTTTGTCAACTGACAACTCATTCTTACAAACAAAATATTAGTGAATATTTTCATCTGAATCTGAACGTGCGAGTTGGCCAACCAATGGCTTTGTAGTTATATTCCTTGGCTAAAACAGAATTGCATTTGATTGCTTTGCCAGTATCAAATACCTCTTCCAGATATGAGGAATCAATAAAAATTCTTTGCTATTTGGAATAACTTGCATTGAGGGTGGAAGCTTCAGCATAGCATTAGCCGTGCCACAGTCTTCTGATCTTCTGCACCAAAGCAGATTGAATGATGCCACCTTTGTATTTATCCTGCAGGTTATGCAGCAACTGGTGATTTTGAATCCAGAATAACAGTTGGGGCTTATGTTGGTTACAAGAGTAAACCCACAACCATGCAGACATCGGAGGAACTTCCTAATCCCAAAATCTGGAGCCAAAGCTTCTTGTTCTATTAGAGCATAGTCTGACTCACTTTCACTGAGGATTTGAGATACAAATACAATAGGTCTAGATGAGAGATCAAACATGATGAAGCATCATACACTGGTTAGTTTTCTTCATGGTTAGTCATCATAGTAGAGAATAGTATTCTCTCCAAACTGACCTTTACACAGTCTGAGTGCTTCGTCACTATCATTTTTCCAGTTCCATGGAACATCTTTTTTCAATATCTCATTAACAAGTGCAATGAAGTTGCCACACCTGGAATGAATTTACCCAAGAAGGATCTGACCCATGAGACGTTTTGAGGAGTGGAGCATTCTTGATAGAGTTAACATACTTCCACACTACCTTCTGATTTTTGACACCATAATAACTTTGCTCAGTCTTGGAAATAATGGTCTCAGATGCATGTCTTTTCAGTTATTTTTCCAATTTACCTCACAGGGCATATAGCACTGGGCACAGCTTGTAATGAACTGGTCTTGCATTCCTCTTAACTCTCACATTAGCTTTGAACTATTGAATTTAAATATCTGTTCCACTACAAGCTCCTGGATACTTCTTTGACATATTGCTTCCTGTATGTGATTGGAACACATACATTTCCAACCACAGGAATCTCCCCTCATTTGTTGCTTGATAAGAACAGACAATTCTGCATCAGATGCTGACCAAAGCTTCGACAAGCAAGATATTGGCTTACCTCCCCCGTAACCAGTATTATCATTATATCCAGCATAGTCTCCTCCAGTCCTCTGGGAACCATGACTATCAGGTGCAGCCTTTTGAGGCAGGTTGGCTTCTTCTCTGAAGCTTATTCACTTCTGCAGTTGTCTGTTGACTATTTATGCCCAATGCTCACATGAGTCTTGATTAGCCATGCCCATGGAGAATGCTGTTCAACACACCAAACCAAATATCAAATTGGAATTGTGAATAGTTCACTACAAATACATATGTACATCATTCAGCCCAAACACACAAAAAAATCACACAATGCTCTTACCTGGAAATTTCCGACGGAGTGATATGTTGAAAGCATTTTGAATGGTACAATAAACTCAACCATACCTTATTTTGGAGCTGGTTCCTTGTCTCAATCTCCGATGTCTAAAGACTGTAATGTTTTTCCAATACTGTCAAATTTTGAGTGACTCGACCTTTGGCTATGCCAGGACTAACAAATTTGGAAGCGATTCATGATCCTCAGGGTATGCTTTGGTCAAAAAGATAGGTCTTTATTTTCTTTCCAAATCTTGTTGGCTTCAGTCTGGATCTTTGCAAACTTCCAACAGGTTTGCAATGAAAAGACCTCTAATCATTACATGAACAGGCTGAAAGTCTCTTGGTCATGGCCTATACTCTCTCAATCACTCCAATGTTTCCAAGGACATAGCCATCTTGAAATGACAGATCAACCCTATTGCTGGCCTCCCTATATAATCTAGTTCCAGGATGTGCAATGTTTTATAGGCTACAAATTAAAATTGTTTTTTTTTGTTTACCTCTAATAAGCCAGGAGGACTGATATGAGCCTCCATTGGCTGGCAGGATTATCCCATTTGCTGACAAACTGATATTTTCCATGATATTTTAGACAAAGTTTACACCGCCCAAAGTTTGATCCTCCAACCTTAAAAGAGTAATATTACAAGTGTCTGCTGAGCTGTAATTCCAAACCAAAAAAACACTGCCCATCCACATATGTCAAATACCATACAAAAGTTGACTGATCACTCTTGCTGTCATCTACACATCTTCTTGCCTGTCTTCTGCATATAGTATTGATACTATATGTTGATATATAGTATATCGATCTGCTCCTATACAGTCCTATCCCAGCGAATGCAGTCTTGCTGGTGGAAGACAGCTGATTTACAGTGGATGACACTGCAGATGGTCCTAAAGGATGACTCTAGAACCTCTGGGCTAGAAAACCAGGCTTTAAACTTCATCATCTTGCCATGAGTAGCAGCAGCCTGGGTCAGCACTTGCAAGAAGCAGTGGTGGGATCGCAAGGGCTGCCATTCTTGCCCCAGGGTACTGATGCTGAAGCTGGGGTGTCACCTCAGCAATCCTCGTTATCTGCTGAAAGATATATTGCTGGACTTCTATGACACCTGACAAATCTCTGGCATCCCGAATCACCACAGGTGCAGCCTAGATTTTCACCAGTGCTCAAAGACTTTGACTGGTCTCTGCTTGGGCTGTGATGGAAGGTGTCAGATCTTGATGCTGCATCATGAGTAGTTCTGCAAGTATACCAGTCAAGTCGGCTCCCTCTTCCTTGCTGAAAAGCATGGACCCCAAGCTCATTGTAAAGCCATCTTAATAGTTGGTGTTGGACACTTCCATATTCCTTAATCTCACTTGCAGGCTTGGCCTATTAGTTGGCCTGTCCAAGGTACTAAAGCATTTCATTTTGCATATCTATCACATCTTATCCCGTAATCTGCTCCAATGAAGCCCTCAGCTCTGTCTTCTGCCACAGAATCCATGGTCAGAACCACCCTTTGTCATGCAGTCATCCTTAGTACAATGCACCCCTACTTAGTAGGTAGATATTCATCTCTAGTTGATCCCGCTGCTAAGCTAAATTACACCAAGTGCCAGTTTCTGTGCCGGTCGGTGGCTGGGCCTTTTAAATTGATTTAAGGTAAATCTTCATCTTTCCTCTCTTTTGACTCTTACTCCACTGCCTGGCCATCAATCCTTGGCTGTCTAAAAGGAAAAGTCAAAACGTTAGGGCAAAGAGATCCATCTTTAAACCACAACTGGGGATGCTGGTCAAGGGAAGGATACTGAATTTGATTAGTTACCCTATCAATGGTTGTGAAGGATTGACCTTGCAGTGTGTGCCTAGATAGTCTTCTAGCCCTTAGATCCATCTCTTCCTCATTACATCTACCCACCAAGCTCCCTAGCAGTACCTGAAAAGAATGGAGCCATACTGCCTCATAAAGCTTGCTCGATCTGGTCACATCTATCTCAATGCCACCAGTTCTTAAAACTACATCTCCCCTTCAAGAGTTGCAGTAGAGCATAGAGTCATAAACTAATACAGCACAAAAAAAGGCCCTTTAGCCCAACTTGACCATGGCAACCAAGATTTTCATCTACACTGGTCCCATTTGCTCGTATTTGGCCAATATCGATCTAAATCTTTCCTATCATGTACCTGTCCAAGTGTTGTTTAAATGTTGTTATTGTATCTGCCTCCACCAACTCCTCCGGCAGCCCATTCCATATATGGCACCACCCTCTGCATGAAGAAGTTACCCCTCAGGTTCCTTTTAAATCCTTCCCCTCTCATCTTAAACCTTACCCTCTAGTTTTTGATTTCCTTTCCCTTTCTTGATATTAAGCCCTCATATTGCAATTACCACCTAATTAAATATTATGGTATCTCCACATTTCACATCAGCCATTCACATCAGTGTGAAAGGGACAGCTCTTCTACATCAACAGCTACAGTTTTCTACTGTGGGCTTGTGGCCAAATGGGAAATGGGTTTAGACTGACCCACCACAGTGCATATGGGAGTGTAACAACAAACAAGATCACATATGTATCTAATTCATTCTATGACACTTTATTGCTTCACATAATAACTATTGGAACCTTTTCCCCTTCATTTCCATTCTGGTAATGTCTGGTGCAACACCAGAATGAGTAAAATGCAAAAATTAGTAGGCTTAGCAAAGCCATTAAGAATTTAATATACTTCTCATTAAATGCTGCTTCCCTTAATTACAATAAAACGGAATATACTTTTTTCCCGATTATCTGATAACTTATTTAAAATCTTTAATTTGTATAAATTTTTTAGTCATGGGGAAGTCTATTTAGTACTGTCTATTTACAAATTAGTATTGGATATGCAATTTAGATTTAATTTGCATATTAATTCATATATTACATAATTAGCATAACTGTCCCACATTTAATGAAGCTCGGGCTTCCATTTTTTGATTTAATGTGGAAAGTCTATTTCTAATTAAACTAGTCTGCATATGTAAATTAAGCATCATTAGCATTATTAATGTATTATCTCTAATAGCATAATGGTCATACCCAAACATTGTAAAGATAGGGGTTTCCTCAGTTGTGAGGAAAAGTGTATATTCTAATTAACTATTCAGAGAATGCAAATTATATCCAATTAGCTTAACTGATTAATATCGTTCCTATGCTGCAAAAGGAACTGAAATTATTGTCTAGGGGACCGCAAACAGAGGTTGCACTGTTATGAAGATGATTAACTATTCTGCAATTTTGCTCAATTGACTTTAAGGATCAGGAGTATTCAGCAGAACATTCTCCAAGGAGGCTATGTGGGTGGATCAGAGTTCATAATAAGTTAGGCCCTACATGCTCTGTGTCAGAAGAAGATTTAATGGACTGAATGACTTCTTCATATCTCAAGCTACCTTTTGTTATGAACATTAAGACTTGAATATATTGACCATGAAGGCTGCCTGGATACTACCAATGTTATTTATCTAGCCACATTGCAGACAAGATTATTGCACTCAATTTCCCTTTCAGAGTCAATAAAAGTAGGCAAATGATCATGAATTAATTGAATGCATAATGAGGTAAGACGTTCGTCTGCCTTTATTGAATGATGTACATAGGAACATACAAATTAGGAGCAGAAGTAGGCCACTCTGCCCTTCAAGTATGCTGTGTCATTTAATCAGATCATGGTTGACCTGATTGTATTCTGCATTCCCGTCTCACTGAAGTAATCTTTCTGCCCTTTGCTTGTAAAGAATCAATAGACATCTTCCTTTAAGACATTCAAGCACTCTGCTTCCATGCCCTTTAAGGTAGAGACGGCCAACCATAAGTTATAAAGTACATCACTGCCAAAATCATAACTGTAACTTGTTAGCACTTTTTGTTAATGGAGTTAGTAACAGCATCACAAGTAAAACAGTCCATTGATTTATCTGAGTAGCAATTTTCTCTATATTACTTTGCTTTGGAGATGGTTCACCAGGTTCTTGGAATGAAGGGATTATCTTAAGACAAATGATTGAGCAGGTAGTCACTGGAGTTTAGACCAATAAGAGGTGTTCTAATTAAAATATATAGAATTTGGAGGGATTTCACTAGTTAGGTACTGAGAATTCTGATCATCCATTAACTTATTTAATGACAAAACAAGCTCACAGGACCATGTGGCCCACACTCATTTCAATTTCTATGTACTTATTGCCAGAATCATAGAAAGAATAGACTTATAAATTGGTTTATACAATTTTGTAAATTGTTGGATTAGGCAACTCTGTGGAATGGCACATGAGGATAATATTTTGAGACTATTTTTTTGAATGTAGTATATGTGCTGTATTTTTGATTTTCTAATGATTAGCCTCTCCTGTTGTAAATTTATATTGTGGAGCATGTAGGGTCCTTTCTCCAATCTGGGCTCCTATTGAGTGAAAATCTGCACACTGAGTCCAGAACTTCATAACATTTAAAGTACTTTCTTTTTCGTCAACAAGATTCAATTCAAATTGACTGAGATGAAAATATTCTTTTTTTATTTATGTCCTAGTGAAAATGGACACAAGACATTTGTAATTAGGGACAAAATTGGTAATTTTGCACAGAAATTTGGATTGTGTGGAAAATGGATCTCAGAATGCTGGTGTGAGGTTGAGATTGGGCCATACTGGTGTAAGAGCAGGCCAATTGTTTATATTCATTTTATAATATGATGCATGATGCTAATGCTGGGTGCCTAACATGTGAAAGTGTTATATTTCCTTGGGCTAACATCAATCAGGTTCTTAAAAAAAGAGAAGCTTTTTTCAATTCAATAAGGAATATTTGCAACATGCCCCATCAGCACCTCATTTCCCTTCTGGGCTTTTGACTTCAGCTTTTTATTCAGTGAAAATCAAAATTATATGTTATAAACTAAGCATGAAACAACATTGGAAATGTTCCTGGTACAAGAAGAAAACGTGCAACAGTAAAACAAAACTGGTTCAGATAATTGGCAGCAGAAACTTACATGTAAAAAGGCAAGAAGCTAAAAGTAGAGTGTGACTAAATGCTTGTGATTGATCTTTGCCTCTGGAGGAGAGGTTCGAATTGTCCTGGGTACAAATTGGAGTTCACTGTTGCTGAGGCTCAGTTTGAATTCCAAAAATTCTTGATTTAACTGACACTCCTAACATTAAAGTTTGGAAACATGTTGAAACATGGTGGAAAATTAAGCATGCTCCCAGAGAAACATTTTACATGATCTTCTTTGCATCAGACGTGTGAAAATCTCTCCATAGGTAGATGTGACGTTATTTTCCAGTTTAACCCAGAACAAATCATTTACTTTGCAAGTGAAGGCTTTATATCAGCAACATGATGGGAAGTACAAATTGCATTAGACAGCAGATACAGCATGATTCACATTTGAATCTTTCACAATCTGCCCTCCCTTTTCCTTATTTGATTTTGATCATCTCTTTCTTGCCAGGACATTTGATATAGTTTACCTGCCAGTTCCAATCAACCCCACATTTCCTTTTTTATAGATTTCCTGCCACCTCCTATTATTCCCTATTCTGTTACCATGACTTTCCTACCAGTTATAATTATTTTCCGATAACTTCCAGGTATTTCTCAGTGGTTCTAACAAAGTAAACAGCAGTCGGAAGAAATGAGAGTGTGGGAGGTGAAATAATATGTAAGACGACACTAAAAATGAAGTACTAAAACTCTGTTATATGCTGCTGTGATTTATTTCCGTTCATTTGTTGTGTAAATGATGGTGAAAGAAGACCATTGCAGAATGTACATTTCAAACTTTGATCAATTAGTGTTCCTTCAGGAAAAAGAACAAGTTCTTGAAGGTGGGCATAAGCAGGAATAAAACCTAGAAATTATCCTTGTCAATTAGTCCTTGATTTTAACCTGACTGGAACAATGAAAGTGAATAAATTCAGGCCTGATTCCTGATTTACACACTGACTGATCTTCAGCTCTTCTGATCTCAGAGATGCAAAATGCTGCAGAGCTAAAACTGGATCTTTTAGATTCCTCTATCCGCTATTTAGCAGAGAAGTTAACCCTCTTAAAATAAATTAATTTGCCACCATCTCCAGAACCTCTGTGTGTACTTCAACTCACAAAACCCGCTGCCAAATTAATGTGTACAGGAAAGCCATGAGTACAATTGTTATTATAAACAAAATCCAAAGAGTGCATGCGTGTGATTTTAAATCTAATGCTGTTTATCACTGTGATTCCTTTAACCCAAATATAATTTCCTTTCTGAGTGTTTGGAAAGCTAAGGAGGCTGCATTTAGAACAAAACTTGTTGTAATCACTTAGCAGGTCAGGCAGTTTCTGTGGAGAGGGAAGGAAAATCAATGTGACACATGGGTGACCTTTTATCATAAGGTGATTTATATTGTGCATCATTACCACTCTCCTAGGTTGAAGATGATTCTGAGATAATCTTCTACAAACTGCACCTGATATCCTCTTGCTTTGATACTCTTGCCTTGCCTCTTTATCATAGGTACAGGCATTGGCGAGAACTGAAGAAAGAACATAACTGTTTTGTTTACTAAAAAACTGCACCATTTGAGCCCATTCATCTCATAACATTAGCTGTAACTATTGCATTGCCACTGAATATAGGAAAGCAGGTACTTATCAAATTCTTGGTATCTCACGAGATATTCACATGTATACCATCTCAACTCACTTGGATGACAGAATCTTTGAAACCTGGTACCTCTTATTTCTATAACAGCAGCATGTCCAAGAATAAAAGACCCAAAAGTAATCCTAAGTGAGCCATGATTAAGCTTTTAAGGCTGTTACACACTTAATAATAAATGGTGCACTGGAAAGCTCTTCATCAGTCATCATTGATCGTTAAGGATCACTTGATATTGTCATAAAGATAAGCAGGGAGGCATCCTGGCTGATATCCCTACCTCAGCCAACAAACCGAAAAAACATTTACCATCATAACAGCAGTCACTGAACTTCAAAGGCATTTCATGTGAAGTGTTGTGGGACTTTATAAAAGTCCTGATAAACATACTATAATAAAACATGTCTTTCTGTTTCCCTTGAGCCATTTGTATTTTCAGCATCTGTTTAGCTTAGGACTCAAGCTGATGCCCAAACTGTGGTTGGCGAAAATCTATGAAATTAATGATAACTTGCAACAAAAATCTAAAAAACAAGTTATTATTTATTATTTATTGATTGAAGAATAATTTATGAAGTATGTGATCATTAATAATACCATGAATATTTTTGTACACTTGAAGTGTTCAGAAATGCATAGATTATTTCAATTGTTGACTGGACGCTCTGGCTGAAGGAATAGAAATTGACAAGAAAATATCATTCTTATTATCTGAATATCTTTGAATATAACTATCACCATGCATACCACACATTTAAGCATAGATTTTACATTTGATCTTGTGTAAGTCTTAAATTACAGACATTTGCAAACAGTTGCTATGGTTGACATTTCGTTAAATTTGCAGCAACATGCAGGAAGCAGAAAATAAATATTACAGCATTTTCTTTTTATGTCTATAGAATAAACCCTTTAACTGGAGTTGAAAGAAAATCAGCAATTTACTGGTGAACACATAAATGAGTATTTCAGTGAGAACTCCCAGTGATTTTTCCAGATAAATCAGTTAGCATATTTCAATAAATGTCGCATTCACCTAATGGAAACAGAAAATACATAAAAAGGTAGTAAATTTACTTTGTATTTTGTTTTGAAGGTGTAGGTTGTCTGTGAGGCTTTAGCAAAACCCTGGCTGCTGGCCAATGACAACAAAATGTAACAAAAGAAGGTTAGGCAAACAACAATAAAATGCTTTAGTTACTGGGTCAACTGAATCATCTTTGACATTTGGAATTTATTAAAGGTCGTGCCATTAAGAGAAAAAGCCAGACAATGATAGAATGTAGTAAATAGGTTCAATGAAAGTGGTGCAACTGATGCTCAGTTTAGTAACTGATGAAACATAAAACAGATATTTTGTTTTATAAGCATGTAGCCATTTTTGCCTAATTTGCTTGTTGGCACTTGATGTAAATCTCTACATCATAATAGCATGATGTAAAACTAATTAATCTTAATTTCAAATGATACTAATGGTAAATTACAACTTTAAACGTAAATATGAAAGCATAAGAAAGAGAGAAAAAAATTGCAAATATATAATTAATGTATTTCCATCAATTTTGTTCTCTGTTCATTTACTATCTCTACTGGCATTTATTAAAATATCTGCTAAAATTTAAAGCCAGCTTCCTCTCCATAATTACAACTTGTCTCTTTCATACTGATTCCAAACATTTTCAGATGTGTGTATGTTTGCTTTTGTTCTTAACCAATGACTTCAATTCTTGCAGACAAAATTTGAGGATATTGGGAGAAGGGAGTGACTATGGGTCAATAAACAAGGGAAAGGTTAAACTGACATCAAGGACCTTATCGAAATATGAAAAAAAACAGTAAAAATAAGAAGAGTAAAAAGCCAACCAGAAGACAATTTATTTCAGAGATGCAGTTTTGCAGCATCTGGCTGAAGAAGCATTCAGATAGCTTGAATCAGAACCGCTATTGAGCAGAAAATTGCCTGAAGGGGCAATGGCAAATACAATAAGAGTAGTGTCCCAGTGAAACAGGATGGGAAAGGCTATAGGAAACATCTGAATGATGTTAAGTCAACAGAAAGGAAGTGTCAGACCAAATAAAAGGCTCCAGAAAGCCAGCAAGGTCAGGCTATGTGATCGCCTGATGAAGAGGCTTACAGGCAATGTTAGATTCAGAAAGAAATAAAATGGATATGAAACCAAAAATGAACAGAAATCATGCCAGTGTTTTCAAACAGCTGCATACCAGAAGATAGAGTAACACAGATAGCAATAATTTAAATGCATTTACCATGATTGTCATGGAAGTCAAATAGCGTATTAGTTCAAATAAGTCTGTGGTATCTGCACATAAAATATGACATTCATCCATGACCAATGTTTTGATGCTACTTCCTGGCTGTGAACAAATACAACTAATCCTTTAGAGTTTTCATCAAGTTGTTAAACTCCTATCAAAATGGGTACATAAGAGGTCCAAGTATACTGTGAGAACATCTGTAGCATCTTAGACAATAATTAGGTGTTACAATTACACAAGAAACAGGAGCAGGAGTGCCAATCAGCCCATCCTAGAGACTAGAAGATCCAACAGAAAAGAACAACATATCTTCCAACAGAAGAGTAGATCTTGTCCTGACACAGTGAAGAATCAGCAGACATTGAGGTCAGTACTAGGGAATTCAACTACATTGATGTGAAACAAATCTGAAATTATTCATTAGAATTTAATAAAGAAAGGGCCCAGATTCTTGGGTAATACCTCTCCTGTTACCAAAACAAAAATACTTTTTGGCTGAATGGTGTGGCAACAACAACCTCATACTCAACGTCAGCAAGACCAAGGAAATGTTGTGGACTTCAGGAAGGGGAAGTTGGTAGAACATACACCAGTCCTCAATGAGGGATCTGCAGTGGAAATGGTGAGCAGCTTCAAGCT